>JAFEMH010000400.1:600000-796247 GCA_022495995.1 Adenophora triphylla var. japonica
AAACAATGTTAATTAGGGTTTTCAATGTAATTGATCAAGTATGGTCATTGAAGTATTTGTTTAAATTCCTCCGAGTGGAGATATTATCCGTTGATTTTATTTTGAAAGTTTGAGAAGTGATTTTCTTTTAAAGTGAAATAAAAGTTTTAAAAATAAAAATCTAAGATGGGTTTTCTTAGTTTGAGTTTCTCAAGCTCGGGACACGCGTTAGGTCCCGGATTGGGGTGCTCACATACATGGAATACAACTTGAGGTACTGTTTTGCTAACATTTTGACATGTTGAATATAGGTGGTCATCTTTTCCTATTTTGTCAGCCTCATTGTGGTTATTTTAGGACTATGAGCTTATCTTCTTCCAGTCTGATAAATTTAATGGCTCTCGTCCTGACATCTTCAAGTCTCTTGCATGGAGTCATGACCAATTCATCGTAATAAGGTGATCCCTTTTTCAAGCCCAATCTGAACGCCTCGGTAGCTGTGGACATGTTCAAGTTGGGGATAGTCACAGCCTCTTTGTTGAACCTGTTCAAATAATCTTTCAAGCTTTCATCAGGTTGTTGCACCACCCTGTAGAGGTCACTAGTTAGTTTCTCAAAAGCTCTATTACATGAAAATTGAATCTCAAACATATTGACCAATTGAGAGTAAGATGATATAGAGTTTAGCGGTAGGCCAGTTAGCCATTTCAAAGCTGGTCCAGACAAGGTGGAACCAAAGCCCCTACAAAGACAGGCTTCTTTGAAGATTGAAGGAATGCTGATGATGTCCATTAATTCTTGGTATAGCAACACATGCTCTACTGGATCTGTGCTCCCATCGTACTTCTTCATGTGGGGCACTGCAAATCTCTTCGGGATCTCCATGTTGGCTATTGCTGGAACAAAGCGAGACTCATTGTAACAAGTTGGAGAAGCTTGATGATATGGCAAAGCAACTCCAGGCAAGTTCATAACCATCTCTTTGATCTGCTGTAACTCTCTAGCAACTTGGCTTTCTACAAAAGTGTTAGTATAAAATTGAGCATCAGAATTATTAAATGCATTATAAAAACTCCCTAGTTGTCCTGAAGATGGAGCGGCATAAGTATAGCAAGATGTTGGCACATGTTGGCTGAATGGAAATGTGTGACCATGTTGGGCAACTTGACTAGTAGTCACAGTTGTAATATCAGTCTGTACTGCACTCGCCATGGGGATGTCTCCAAGATTGCCCCCAGTACCTTTTCGCAGATTCTCTATAGCATTAAAAATCATTTTGTTGGTATCATGTTGAGCATCCATTCGCTTATTCAGTTCACCCAACATGGCTGTCATGTTGGTCATGAGGCCAAGACTGACTTCAAAGGTGGGCATCTCTCGAGGTGTACCTTGCTGCCCCCTAGCCGCCCTGCCCCCAGCCGCGGAGGCTACCGGGGTTACCTGATCGGAAGTTGGATTGACCATCTCGATATTCTAAACAAATCTAAAAAACCAAAGTTCCCACAGACGACGCCAAATTGTTTTGGTCAAATTTCGACAAGTGATTGTAAATAACCAAATTTATCAAAGAGAAGAAATTGGGTGAAATGGAATAAAGATTTGTGTGTGTAATCAAGATGAAAATGACAAAGGATTTTGACGAGGAAAGCCCTTGAACAACTTGTTCGCCGGCATAAAACCTCGGGAGGTTTTGGAAGACCTACCTTGACCAAATTTTACTATGATCGTTGTGTTACAAGCTCGGAAATATGGAGAGAATTACCAGAGTGATTGTGAGTGTGTGAATACATGTGTTTTCTTTCTTCTCCATACCCCTATTTATAATAAAGGTAAAAAATAAAGATAAAACAAACTACCCTAAAATCTCGGCCTAGGGTTGTTGAGGAGATTAGGGAGACTTGGTCTTCTTTGGCGGTTGGAGGAGAGATTTGAGGAGAGACCGAGTCTTCTTTCGGTTCATCATGCGATAATGGCCCTAAAAAATAGCAACCGCAAAACTGCTCCCAAGATGTTCAGCTTCAAGATGTTCTGACATGTTGACCATCTCAAGATGAAGATGTCGAGCCAAGATGTAAGGCGTCTTGACATATTGACCTACTTAAGATGTCGATCATATACATACATTAAAAATTCCATCCCCAACAACATCCACATGAAGTGGAAGAGAAGGGCGAACAGCTGTTCCTGCATACTACTTCTTCGCAATTCCTCTTCAGCATTCAGAATCTGTTACCCACCACCAAGATGGCCCGGTGATCAGTAATTATTAGAGAAGATTAGCAAAAGTCAACGAAAACAGTGGTGATGTATCTGGAAAATGATTTTTTCTAGTATATAAGATGGTGGCAAAACAAAAGATCACCTGTTTCAGCAGTTGTACCATGTTATGTTTTCTTTCATTCAAAATTTGCAACTTCTCCTCAACCCTTCATTTCCTTTTCTCCTTATCAAGTGCTGCATCAACTTTACATGCCCGGCAAGAATAAACGCAACAAAATTGCCACCGGGAAGTTCACCAAAAAAAGAAGATGAACAGTATGTCCCGTCCCAAAATGAATGACCAAAAAAAAAATTCAAATTTGCACTTGATCGCAAATTTGTAATTTTTTAGGACAAAGGTAGTACTAGTTACTAATATCAACTGTAACTTAGTGGAGTGTCGAAAATGCATGTCAAGAGAAATCAAAATATGAACCTCTACCATACAAGTTCATGAGTCCCTAGGATGAAACATAAATGAACATGTCACAAACTAAGGGCAGGCCTAGCATGCTCAGTGCACCTCATGAATGATGGAGATTCCCCAGTCTCTCACTTCTCCACTACACCGGCATATATACTTCTGAAAGGCTAAAAGTACAGATTTTAATGCCTCAAATTCACTAAAACAGCGTTTCGCAAAAATCAGACAATATGGCGCCAATTTGAAGTCTTTGAGCCAGGGTTGGATCAAGGAGACGTGAATTTAGGAAATCTCAGATTAAAATACCTTTTCCATTTTCTAGATTAAACATATAGCCTACTGTTATTTTAGGCCTCTACGGTCTCTCTCTCATTACTCTCTCTACAACATACTGAAACATCCAAGGTGTTTTGGCCTAGGGTTTATATCTTGAAAACAGTTGGTAAAAAAGAAGTTTAATAAATGAATTGAGTGTTCTAATTTGGGGCTTAATGCGTGCCCTAAGGGCACACATAGGCTTGACAAATTTACCCAACAACTCATCAACCCACCCAATTCAACTCATTAATTACCCAACCCAATTAATTTATCAGGTTGTAACAAGTTACCCAAATAACCCGTCAAATTTTCGCGAGTTAAGCCGGGTAGGGTGTGCGGGGGAAATAAGTTTTAGTGAGCACTACAAATTTACCCACCCCACTCTACTCACCCCCAACCCCCCCGCGCGTCGGGTAAAAAAAATCAATGAGCAAGGGTTTTTTCTAATGTGTGCCACACACAATAGGAAAAACCCTTGCTTTAGCTAATTGACAGTGAATACTTGCGATTCTTGCTTTTTGAAAGAGACTGACTTGAAGTTTCTTGTTAATTTTCATATTGATTCATATGTGTGTGCGTTTGTTCGCTTTCGAATATGATTTCGGTTATCTGATCTTGATCTTTCTTTGACATGTGAACAAAAAAATGAAGATACGTGGGAAGATTGTGAGATCCGCCCTATCCAAATCATAAAATTGTTTACCCGTATACTTGCTTAAGCCAGCTCTGCCAATGAGCTCTACATTGCGGCATCAGTTCACCTTAACCATTGTTAAGGTCGAGGGTTCGAATTCCTCCTCCATCTATCCAATGAGAAAAGGAAAATAAAGAACTTAAGCCACCTTTCTACGAGACCCACAGTTCTGTTAGTCTCACTAGGAAGAGAAAGATCCTACTACCCTTGTCTACACACCAGCTCTGTTATTCTCACAAGGAAGAGAAATATCCTATAAAACACCTTCTCAACGAACACGTACTCTTCTCATAGCCACAAGCATCACAACAAATAGTTAATGACCAAAAAAAAAAAAAAATCAAAATGTCAAAAATGCTGTCAGTCAACCTGAACACATAGAGAATACCTTAGAGTAGCAATATTAACGACCTTCAGAAAAACACTCGAAACGTCGAAAATGTTGTCACTAAACCTAACCTTTGATGCTACACAGAAAAATGTGTTGCACAGGAGCTGAACCCACAGCTGCAAAGGAGGATACTCCGACTGGTCTTCTTGGAATGGTTATCTTCGTCTCCTACACACAAGTAAATAAAGTGAACTAAACCGGGGGTGGCTCCGGTAAAACCCCTCCGGCGTGAGGATAAGTGAACGGTGGCTGAATAACAATGGAACTTAGAGAGAAAAAGAGTTTAGAGAGAGAGAGAGAGACTTACCAAATAGTGTTTATTCTCATGCTTATATACTACCATGCAACCATGTGCCTTGCACATGGGGGTCACGTGTCAATCATCCATGATATCAAGCCAACCACCCCATAGTTAGTGGGAAATCACTGTTCACCTCGTCACATCACCATACTCTGACAGGAGGTGCGAGTGTACACGTGGCAGTACCATAGTCACTTATCAATCACAAGTCATGATTGTCGCCAGGCGACAATCCTACTAAGGGAATAATACTATTATCGTCGCCTAATCCGACCCCTATATTTGCCGCCTAAGGGTTCTATTCGTCATGTCACTTCCCGCCACGACACTTCCCGCATAATGCTCATTCTCGCATTTCGACTTACTCTTGGTGCCAACTATAATTCTCGTCAGTTAAGGAGGGGTTTCCTTTGTCATCCATTCCATACTCCTTTGCCACCCTTAACATATACTCCCTCTGTCCCACCTCATTTGACACTTATTTTCATTTTGGGCCGTTCCAGCTCACTTGACACTTCCCAAAATAGCCTACTTTTTATACTTTTATATTCACTCTACCCCACCACTCATTCTCTCTCTTCATTTTCCACCACTCAATTTATTCAACCAACACTACTATTTACCCCACTCATTCTCTCTCTTCATTTTCTACCACACATTTCTTTTATTTTATTCTTTTTTCTTAGTTCTCGTGCCCACCTCAAGGGTGTCAAGTGAGGTGGGACGGAGGGAGTATGGCCCATTCTGGCCCACTAGGCCCTCTAGGCCCAAACCTATATTTCACAATCACATCAACCTTCTAGAGTAAACCATCATAACAACATTATGCACACTTGTCAGCAAACTAAACCCCTTTGTCCAATTGGAATGTTGATGTGTTTCTTCTTTTAGTACTCAGAAGTCGCCAACGATGAATTTATATAAACTAGAAAAACATTTTAAGGGTAACTTATTAAAAATTCAAAAATGCAGTTCAAAACAATAACCGAAAATACATACTTAAATATTACCAAAAGGTGAAATCCAAAACTGAAAGATGGAAGATCAAAACCAAAGAACCAGAAGGGAAGCTAGTCAAACGAAATGGTGACGCCTTAAGAGACCAGTGCATCTATGAACACGAAACCTAGTAACTGTCATTAAATAGTTTAGGGATGTATTTAAACAGAGGGGTCAGAGTTTCAAAGAATTTCATGCATAGATGTTCTCCTATCACATTCCACCCCAGTGTATAAGTTCTTGTATGCTTAATACAAACTGTCGCTTTTAATAGCAGTTCTAAAACTGTTACTCCATACTCTTATTTTCTTCATTTTCCTTAACATTCTCAATATCCCCAAGTCCTTATAAATATGGAAATGTTTCTTCAAATTATAAGCAGTAATGTAATCTGGTCGGAAGTAAGGAGTCTAATATTCGGAAACGAAGTTGTGTATAACCTCATCAAGAACGAAACTTTGTCCCTAAAGCTAAAACAATCAAAAATGATCAACAATAAAATTCAAATTCAATCACACAAATATGGCCAGTCAAAGGTAATAATACGATTAAGTACCTCTGAGTTAGGCTTCACTGACGCCTCAATTTTCTCCTCCGGCAAAACCTCACGTGTCTCCACCGGATTGAGCACAATTTCCGGCACAACAAGTTTTGCACCCTCCAACTCCTTCAATTCATCAGCTGCTTTCATCGCACAACCATCACGCTGACCCCGTCATCCGGTAGATTGTCCAATTCATCAACAATTTTCAGAGCTTCATCATCTCTGATCTCTTTTTCTCGATGATCGGCAACCTTCGGGAAGTCCAATCGAGGTTCTCCGTCAGGGATATCGTCTTGTTTAGAATCCGGGTTAGGGTTATTAGAGATGGTGGCCACGGCGGTGGTGGAGGAGAGGAGGCGAGAGAGGGCTCTGGAGCGACGGTGGAGGAGGACCTTGAAATCCTTGCGTGAGATTTTAGGTGTAGGCATAAGCCATTGGCGAGGAACATCGGGAACTCTGTGTAGGTTTCCTCTGTACAGCAAAGTTGCCACCATTTTCGTTTCCTTTCTTTTTCAATTCCTTTCCCTTGCTCTGAGCCAAAATTTTTTACTTACTTTTTACCCTATTTATAGCTACGGGCTTCCTTCCTGCTTTCTATTTTAAGCCAAGCCTGGGCGCCATTGATTTGAGTTATATGCTGTCCGATTACTCAACCACCATACATAAATCTCTCACAAATGAATTAACGAATCAGATTATAAAACTGTTATACAGTTCAACTGTACATGTTTCGATCCGAGGTTTAGTGTCGATACACGAGTAGGTTTGACTATTAATTTACTTCTAGTGAAATTTAGAGTAGATCTTTAGATTCTTTCGTATCATTTAAGTTACTTGATTAGGCAAAACCTAGTTATGAGACTTTTGTGAAAATTCATATCTTATAATTATGAAATAAAAAACTGCTTCCACGGCTCAAACATATGAACTCCTAGTCGATCACATGGCAACAACCTTAACTCTTAACTGTTGCGTCAAGGCTCCACATCTTATAATTCGATGTACTTTTATTTAAATACTAGCAAGTAACAATTTGGTTCTCACAAGTAAAATGGTTCTTCCAAAAGCCCAGGAATGTCCAAGAACATGTCAATATTATCTCCATCTAGCATGGATTCCACAAACATTCCATCAGAATCCGCTTTCTCTTTGGTTCCATTTGCCGGGAATGCCATTGCTTGGAAATTTTCATCTCCATTGGTATTAATTTCATCTTGTAATATATGTTCTTGACCATTTCCCGGTAGAAATTCATCTTCATTCAGAAAATCACGCCAGCTGAAGTTTTGGGTTGGCCTATTAATAACTTCATTTGCAGCCGTAGAAGAAGATGATGCTGACGTGGATGAGGAGAAATCCGCATGGAAGATTTTGCTTGATGAGGCGTCTTTATAAAGCGCTATGGATTGGAGCTGAGTTAGGAGATCAAGCGAGTTGGTTTTCATTTCAGCCGTTGGTTCCATTTTAATGTTCGGGTTCAAAAAGTTAACAGTTGGGATTGAGTATTGTTCTTGATTAGATAGGAAAACTGCGGTTTTGATCATATCTCTGCTGAGGGACCCGATTAAACGACTTGCTCTGGCTCGAGGGATCCCACCACCTATGTTTCCGTAATCTGCAAGGATTTGGGAGAAAGGCCGATGAGTGACCGGATCTATTCCCATTGCAGATAGCTTCTTTTTCAGTTTTGTGTTCCAGTAGTTCTTCACATCATTGTCTGTTCTCCCCGGAAGTTGTTGCGCTATTATCGGCCACCTGAATCACACACACACAATTCTTGCATTAGTCATTACCCTTTTCGAGAAAAAAAAAAAAGAAGAATTTTTTGGAAAAAAAGTTTCCGAAACTAATTTTTGTTAAACAAACGGAGCCTAAGAAGCTGGGAAAGAGAAAAAGGGAATGATCAACCTGCTTCCTATTGCACAATGAAGTCTGATAATCAACTCTTCTTCTTGAGGAGTGAAACTTTCATGTCTGATATCAGGCTTCAAGTAATTCTTTGACCTAAGCTTGCTGCAACTCTTTCCACATTTCTTAAATCCTGTTCAAGGTACAATTTTTTCGATATAAAATCAAATAAATTCATACCATATTTGAATTATTCAGATGACGAAAAAAATCTTGATTTACCCGCTTTCTTTATAGGATTATCTGTCCAATTACTTGTTCCATGTCTCGGTACACAACCAAGTATCTTCACATCCTCGTCTTCATTCCAAACTCCGTTCCTCACATTCGACTTCTCACAACACGAAGGTCTCATCTATCAGATCAAATTCGTGTTAGAAACAATGCAAACAAGAAAAAAAAAATTAAAAAGATTCAGATGTTAACCTCTTCAAGAACAACCCCAATGGGAAGGAGTAGAAGAAGATGAACTTAAAAGAGGCTTAACTAACAACCAAAGACGCGGCAAGAAAAGCATGGGGCTAATTTGATTAGCTAAATTTGCATGACAGTCACTTTTCTTTTTTTAACTTAACGGCCTCTGATGAATGCTAAGAAAACAAATATTTCTACCTTCAACCGCTCGGCTGATCAAGGAGGAGAAACGTGTGTGGTCCGAATTGGTTGAATGATTTGGTTAAACATAGATTTAATTTGTTAAAAACAACATAAATAATGATTTGTTAAGATTAAAAAAGTTACTCATAATAAGGAAATGACTTGTTCAAGAGGAATCACAAGTTTGATACTGAGTAATAGAGAAATTAAGCACTAATCTACTTGTTAACAATGATTCAACTAATTAAAGAAAAATCAGTGTAGAAAGCCCATTTATGCTTTGCCTGTTTATCCATCATTTTGGTGTGATTTTTAGCTACATTTTTTAAAATTTTTCTATCGACGTTGAGAGTCATATTTTCTGCAGAAAACAAGCGAGAAAATAGCCCAAAGTTGAAGAATATTAAGCACAATCTTTGGATATGAATAAAACTCATAAAAATGAATATAGGCGCGCAAGATTGTTAAAGTAAAGTTTGTAGTCGAAGTAGCTAGATTGGACAAAGAAGGATTTGGGGTACAGCCGAAAAACACAACATTCGATTTGGTTAATTCATTACGATTACGAGTAACATTGTCTTTTAACCTACGATGTTCCACCAACAAGGACCACTCATTTATAAAAATTATACTGCAAAAGCCTGCGCATACCAATGTTGTCCTCTATCGAGACTCCCTTTCCTGAATCTCACGCATAATAATTACTCCCTCCGTCTCTAAAAGATTGTCCTGTTGTACATTTTGCAATTATTAAGGAAGAGCTTCACCTTTTTGTACCTTAGTAGATTTGCACTAACATTCATGTCTAAGTTTAGAAATGAGACATACTTTTTGGAACAAGTCAAAATAGCAAATGGGACAATCTTTCAGGGACGGAGGGAGAGAGTACTAAGTTTCTTATTACTTTTTAAATCATTGATTTGGTATGAGAATTTGGTGAAAACAAAAAGGAAAGAAATTGAGGGAAACTAAAAAAAAAGGAATATTTGTCTAAATAGAAAAGAATGGTGAGGAAATGACATGTACGGACACTCAAATGTTTAGGCTGGAATGGAATGAAAGATAGAAGAAGGAACAAATCAAAGGACAAGTTTGGATGTGTGCTAATATAGAAAGAAACTTCCACTTAATTATTCACCTAAAATAATAATGTTGTCCTCCAATTACTACTCCTAACAAACGGATGCCATGAAAGATACCATTAATAATAAATTTCAAATTTATATAAAAAATAATTATAAAATTATTGTTCAAAGCTTGAAATTGACCATTTAAATAAAAATGAAACTTATTTATGAAATGGGGAGGAGGGGGGGGGGTCGTATTGATTAAATTAATTAAGAGCAAATTTGAAATGAGTTGACCGTCTAAATAAAAATTATTGGATATTCAATTTATTTTGGGACGGAAAAAAAAGTATAAATTTCAGATATTATTATTATTATTAAAAGAAAATGCAATCTAAGTGAAAACTGAGAAAATAATCCTGATTTTGATGTGCCATAGAAAATTCTATGAAAATTATAATGTACCTAGGGAGCAAAATAGACCTAACAAATGAAAAATATCTTATATTATGGAGATAGAATGATCATAATATGGAGACTCAAATGGGCTAAAATGGGCTTTAGGGCAAAAGTTCATTCACACTCTAAATATAAAAGGAAGCTTTTCCCATGCAAAAGGGGACTCAGGTTCATAATCTCTCTCTTCCTCCCAAAACCCTTAATTCTCTCTCTAAATGTTCAATATCTGTATTTTCAAAGGACGATTTAATGATTCTTACACCGAAGGATTTTTGGGGGAAAAAGATCCCACCCTAACGGTGCCTTGTTTTATAGATAGCTACGGGGAATTCGATGCCGTGGACAATCATGTTTTTCGTCTAGCTTGGGAATCCTTTGTGAGCAGCACATTTTTTGTAGCATCAGATTTATAAAATAAAAAAATAAAATCTAGGTTTCAAACAAGAAATGCTCTTAAGGGAAAAAGAGAAAGAGAGAAATATTTCATAGTTCCGGCGATGAGCAAGAATGGAGAATACACTACAGCAGTATTATTCTGATTTTATTTGTTGCTTTTGAGAAGAATAAGAATAAAGAACAAGTGTCAGTGCCACACAACTAGATAGAGTTATCTTTCTTTTCTCTCCACATGAATTTTTTAATGGAGTCCGAAACGGATTCCATTGAGGTCTTGATAGTTGACATTTTGATTTGGACGGTTGTGTTGTTTCTAACTTATTGGATGAGCAAAATTGGTGTTAAGAGAATTTTTTGCTCATATAAACTATAATATAAATTGATATCTTGCGGTGGTGAGCAATATTTTCGCTCAAAATATTTTTATAATTAATAAATAAAATATTTATTTTACTTATAAATTAGTGATATAATTTAGTTATATTATTCGTTCACATTACTGAATAATTTATTTTTTAAAAATTATATTTTTTTTGTAATTGCATTTTTTTAATATATAAAACACTGATAAAACACTTACGAGAGTTTCATTTTCTGCGAATTTTCAGCACTGGTTTCTTTTTTCTTTTTTGGAGCTCCTTTTCGCCTTTCTGGTACAGCCTCTTCTTCTTCGCCTCCTTCATCTTCCTCTTGTGTCTCTGGAACAAATTCAGTGTTCTGCGATTCAGGAGTGAAGCTTTGGAATGGCATCGAGCCATAAGATGTTTGAGTGTTTAGCGGAGAATTAAAATCACGGTGTGAGTTTTGGGAGAAGTTGATAGGATTTGAGCTTTGGGAGTAGTTTTGGAAGTTGTTTTGACGGTAATTGCTTATGAAATTTGGATCAGTGACCAACATTTCTTCGAGTCAAGCTTGATTAGAATTATACCCGAAATTGTTTCCGTAATTATCCATAATCAAAAACTCAAAAGGTTTTTTTTTTTAACTTAAGCTTAAAGAGAGAAAGTAGGGAATAAGAGGTGTGAATAACCTATACAATATTAGACTCTATTTATAGGCGAAAAAAATTGTGAACTTTTTGATATATTGCATAAACGGCGTTGTTTGGGGTAAGTCAAAATTAAAAAATAAACTTTTAATCCGTTTTGAGTTCTAACACATTTTCGCTCACGGTTTCGCTCAAACTTTGAGCGAAAACAGTTTCGCTCAGGGGTCTGAACGAAAATTTGCTCACCATTGCAGCAGTTGAGCGAATTTTCGCTCACCAGTTTTCACTTGGTGAGCAAAAATTCGCTCACCATTGCACATACTCTAATGTTATACACTATATATTTTTCGATAATGTGTTTTAGGTCGAATTTATGTGTTATAGAGATGTACAACAAGAACCCCTAAACCTTGTGTAAGAATAGATCTCGTTCAAGTAAGTAAACCAAAATCCGGAGAAAATCGGACCCAATCACCCGCCTTGATTCTTGAAAACTCCAATTTTCTTGCATGTCTTCTTAAGCGCCCCCACCTCAGCGCGCCTCAGATCTCATCCACCCGTAAGCTCTCGCTTGAGCGCGTGCCTTGAACATCGTTTCTCATTTTTCTCCTTGAACACTTCAATCTCGACCCAAGCTCCTTCAATGTTTAGACTAAAGTCTAACCTGGTTACTAGACTGAATAATATGGAGAGAACAATGTACGGGAACAAAAATAGGTTGACATGGTAATGGTAAGTGCGTAAGAATTTTTGGGTGTATATTGGGCAGTAAGGATTAGACAGCGAAATCATGGTTATGATTGAAACCATAGACAAGCCATGAAGCTGGTTGATGAGTGTTGCTGATTCGAACAACAATAATTATGTGCATGATTTAAATCAGGGTTAATTACCATTTAGGGCCTGAGGTCATATGGTAGTCTTCGTGGAGGGGCCTGAGTTAGTTTTAATGTCAATTCAGGGCCTGACATTAAAAATGTTAGCCAGTTAAGGATTTTTTGACGAAATTCGTTGAAAAACTTGCGAATTGGTCCAAACTGAAGTTATATTTCATATTTAGGGAGTTAAATGTAATTTCATAAAATAAAAGGACTAAAAATATTTTTTTTAAAAAAATATTAAATAATCACATTTTAAAACAAAATAAATAAAAAATTATAAAAAATATTATAAATTTATATTTTTATATTTTTTTAACACCCCCCACCCAACCCCGCCCCACTCCCTACCCTCCACCCCCACCCCCACCCCCTACCCTGTCGGGTCAAAAAAATTTAAACATTTTAAATTTATTTTTAACCACCCCAGCCCTACCCCCAACCCCCACCCCGCCCCACCTCTCGGGTAAAAAAAATTTAAACATTTTAAATTTATTTTTAACCACCCCAGCCCCACCTCTACCCAGCCCCACCCATACCCCCTACCCCCTCTGCCCACCCCCACCCCCCTTTCGGGTCAAAAAAAATTTAAACATTTTAAATTTATCAGGTTATCCGAGTCGACCCGCTTCATTCAACCCGTATGTTAAATGAGTTGTTACATGTATTACTCGTCTCAACCCGTTACCCGCTTTAACCCGGCTCAACCCAACCCATCCCAACCCGTTACACAGTAAAAAACCAAATTAAAAAGTTTGTTTGTACTTCGTCTCACTTTAAATTACAAAATAATAATTCAAAAATTATGTATTAATAAAGAAAACTAAATAGAAATATTATTTTTTCCATCTCAAATAAATTCTTTAAAAAATGTACTTCTATAAAAAATTATATTCTTCATTTCAAATATAAATATTACTTTCGACTAAAAATGAATAACCAAAAAACAATACTACATTTTTTATCCCAAAATATTACTTTCGACTCAAATATTTTTTTTTTAATATCATAAATATTAAAACAAATTTAAAATGTTTAAATTTTTTTTTTGACCCGAGAGGGGGGTAGGGGTATGGGTGGGGTGGGGCGGGGCTGGGGTGGTTAAAAATAAATTTAAAATGTTTAAATTTTTTTTTGACCCGGGGGGGGGGGAGGTAGAGCTGGGGCTGTGGTGGTTAAAAATAAATTTAAAATATTTTAAAAAATTTGACCCGATTGGGGGGATGGGTGGTTAAAAATAAATTTAAAATGTTTAAATTTTTTTTGACCCGATGGGGGGGGGGGTTGGGGGTTGGGTGGGGGGTGTTAAAAAATATAAATTTATAATATTTTTTATAATTTTTTATTCATTTTGTTTTAAAATGTGATTATTTAATATTTTTTTAAAAAAAATATTTTTAGTCTTTTTATTTTGAAATTACATTTAACTCCTTGAATATGAAATTTAACTTCAATTTGGACCAATCCATTAAGCATGTGCGAGGGACATGAGACTTTAACAAGTTTTTCAACGAATTCCATTAAAAATTCATTAACTGGCTAACTTTTTTAATGACAGGCCCTGAATTGACAATAAAACCAATCCAGCCCCCCCTCCCCGCGCGAAGACTGCTATATGACCTCAGACCCTAAATGGTCATTGACCCTTTAAATCATGAACAACCCGTGGAATTGATTGGTCAAAATTCTTGGGAGATTGCATAAGATGTCGTACGACACAGATTGTACTGATTTTTCGGGTCGAACCGAATTGATTAAATTTGGAATTTCCTTATTGTTTAGGTTTTATGACTATTACAAGACAAGTATATAAGCAATATTTCGCTCTCAACTTGTTGTATCTTATATTTTACATATTATAGTGAAAGATTCTGACTTGACAATGCCCCAAAATGTATGCAATTAATTGATGAACTGGATAAACAATTTTTTTATTTTCTTTGTTGATTTGATTGTATGTTTTTATTTATGTTGCATGCGTGAATACTCTGTATTATTTTGAATTGCTTTACAGATAACGAAAAAATTCCCCCACATAATCCAACAATTGCTTCATTTTAAAAGCCAAAAAACAATGTGGCATGCTTCTATTATTTCTGTTCAAACCATCCGGGTCTCATTTCGTTTCTTCTTCTTCTTAGCCTTTTTTTTTTTTTTAATCATTGGATTTTATGTCACAGTCAAGGGGAATTCATGAATTATGGGACTATTTTTTTCTTCAGAAAACAGAAATATATACCATAATACAACATAATACAACTAATATTTTACAAGAGTTGTTGAAGCTCCAAAAGCATTAAGTTTATGAGGCTTGATGTGGCCAAGAGCATCCCCTATCAAACTATTTACAATAAACATAGGAAACACAAAGGAGATATCAAGAGTCTCATGAGAAGCTGTAGCTTTGACAAGAACATCTGCCACCGAGAAGCTGCAGCTTTGGCAAGAACATCTGCCACCGAGTTTGCTTCTCTATGCACAAAAGAGAGTCATAGCCTGTCAAAATAGCCAAAAAGACTTTTACAGTCCCCGACCAAACTAGTGATTAAGGAGGGACATACTTGTTCCTGCATAACATATAAAATGCCACCTGAGAGGACTATTAGCCAAAAAGTTTTTTACAGTTCCTGATCAAACTAGTGAGTTGAGAAGGGACCTGATAATTCCTGCATAACATATAAAATGCCATCTGAGGGGACTATTAAATCGGCTGCATTGAAAAACAAATTAAACATAACTGTCCGCGTCTAAATGATGTCACAATATGGTCCATGGATCCGTGAAAGAGTCGCTCTATAAAAAATATGTCGACATGATAAGTGGTTGAAAATCTAGGCATGCATGCCACGATACTATTTGGACGTGCAAATCTCCAACAAATTATGTGTAGGCCACACTCTTCACATGCCATATTAAGTTTTTAGTACTCTCTCTCTCTCTCTCTCTCTCTCTCTCTCTCTCTCTCTCTCTCTCAATTAGGACATCTTCCATATTATGTGAACACATTCTTAATGTGTACGAGAAATTAGTTGTAAGGAACAAATTTATTTATTTCAATCAAGCATGCATGTGAATTCTAGCACTTAATTTGTTGCCGATTTGAGGTCGTTAGACTAGGATTTTGGATCAGTGCAATTCGACTGTATTATATGATACAAATGTAATCTCTCACAATAAGGTTAAAAGACAATAATTTTCTAATTGTACTTGTACTGATGTACAACCCAACTACAAATTGCCCTTGATCCATTGGTGCATAAGTTTTGATGAAACCCAAGCCTATTGTTTTTTGGTTTTTTATTTCAAGGAGGCACAATTATTTTCAATTAATAAAAGTAGGCAATATATAAATAAATGCCACCATGTACTAACCATTTAATTTGCCCATTTAACAAAATGTGATAGGGGTTTAACTATAACGATTTTTTACCAATATTTTTTACCAACATATAGGTGATAAATAAAGAGAAAATTACGCCCTAGTCCCTCAATATAACCTAATCTATATTCTAAGACAATTATTTATCATATTTACCTCCTAATCCTACACTATAAAATAAATAACCATATAATCCCCTAACAATAAATAAAAATCTCACCCCACTCAAATTACACCCACGTTTCTCTTTACCCAGATAAAACCCTATCCTCTCTCTCTTTATCACACGTCATTCTCTCTCTTTCAATTTCTCTCTCTACCCTCAATCTCTCCGATCACCCTCCTCTTCCCGTCCGACAACCGCTCCCACCTTCTGCCTCCCTCTTTCCTTCCTCCGCACCTCCAACCACCCCTCCCCTCAACCATGCTTCGCCAACTCCGGCGACAACCTCTCATCCCCAACTCCGGCGAACCCCTTCCCTCCCTCTCCGGCGACCGTCTTTCTCCCAAACTCCGGCGAGCGTCTCCGTCATAAACTCATGTGTTCGTCTTCCCCACCCAGACCTTCACACCTCCGGCCACACAATACACCTTATTTCGACCACCTTGCTGCAGATCTGACCTCTTCTCCACACCGGCGACACTTCTCTGATCTTCCTCCATTCGAGCTCGATTTGTGTGTACGGGCGTGAAGACCTTTGACCTTGAAGAAGTGATCGACGCGTCATTGTGAGCCGCGGATCGGAAGCGTGGCGGCGGCGACGTCGTTTCCCATTCCATGAGTCACCGCCCTGCGCTGGCCCCCGCCGCCCTCCGCTTGCTTCCCTCCTTTCACGTCGAAAAAACAAAGTCCCATCTCTCTCTTTTTCTGTGGATTTCTATCAATTCAATCTGATTTTAGTAACTGAAAATCATGAAAATCAAACGAAGATTGAATCACTTTTTTTTTTCTTTTTCATCTTTTAATTTGTTGTTATAGCTTAAGGAGTTGTAACCTGCTTTGGTGTTATATGTGTGGGTACTGTTGGACAAGAACAGCAGAGAGACAAGCATCAAGATTGAGGGCAAGATATATGAAAGCAATATTAAGGCAAGAAGTGAGCTACTTTGATCTGCTTATCACAAGCACGACTGAGGTGATCACAAGTGTTTCTAATGATAGTATTGTAATACAAGATGCCATTAGTGAAAAGGTTGATTTAATATTTGCTAATGAAATCATAAAACATGTTTCTTCACTCAATTTTAATTGCTCATTATGTATTTTCAAATATTTTCTAATAAATTGCTCATTATGAAGCAGTGTGATGACAATTTGGTTATACTATTTCCGTCCCGCTCAAAACATCACCATTTTGATGGGACACAAAAATTAAGAAAAATAATGAGTGAAAAAATGGTTGTGAGAGAAAAGAAATGAGTGGATATGATAAGTATGACCCACAATTTAATTGACAATCGAGAACTTACCGATAAGTTCTCTGTTGTTTGGTCGCCGGAAATGTCATCAGAGTAAATAAAAAATATTCTTAGTAGTTTAATTGACAAGGCGAGAACTTGCGATAAGTTCTCAGTTGTTTCATTGCCGGAGAGGTCACCGAAGTTTAATAAAAAAAAGTTTTTAGTAGTTTAGTTGACAACTGAGAACTTACTGATAAGTTCTCAGTTGTTTGGTCGCCGGAGTTGGATCGTCGGAGTTGATTATGTTCTTAGTAGTTAAGTTGACAACTGTGAACTTACAAATAAGTTCTCAGTTATTTGATTGTCGAAGTTGGTGGTCACTAGAGTTGATCGTGTTCTTATTAGTTTAGTTGATAACTGAGAACTTACTGATAAGTTCTCAGTTGTTTGGTCACCGGAGAGGTCAACAAAAAAAAAGGTTCTTAGTAGTTTAGTTGACAACTGAAAACTTACTGATAAGTTCTCAGTTGTTCGATCGTCGGAGAGGTCATCGGAGTAAAAAAAATAGGTTCTTAGTAGTTTAGTTGACAAATGAGAACTTACTGATAAGTTCTCAGTTGTTTAGTCGCCGGAGTTGGTGGTCACCGGAGTTGATCGTGTTCTTAGTAGTTTAGTTGACAACTGAGAACTTACTGATAAGTTAAATTCTCAGTTGTTTGATTACCGGAGAGATCGCCGGAGTTGGTAATCGCCGAGGAGGTCGCCGGAGTTGATCGTGTTCTTAGTATAGTAGTTAAGTTGACAACTGAGAACTTACTGATAAGTTAAGTTCTCAGTTGTTTGGTCGTCGGAGAGGTCGCCGGAGTTAATTGTGTTCTTAGTAGTTTAGTTGACAACTGAGAACTTACTGATAAGTTAAGTTCTCAGTTGTTTGGTCGCCGGAGAGGTCGCCGGTGTTGGTGGTCGCCGGAGTTGGTAGTCGCGGAGTTAATTGTGTTCTTAGTAGTTTAGTTGACAGCGAGAACTTGCGATAAGTTAAGTTCTCGGTTGTTTGGTTCTGGAGAGGTCGCCGGAGTTGGTGGTCGTCGGAGTTGGTAGTCGCCAGAGTTAATTGTGTTCTTAGTAGTTTAGTTGACAACTGAGACTTACTGATAAGTTAAGTTCTCAGTTGTTTGGTCGCCGGAGAGGTCGCCGGAGTTGGTGGTCGCCGGAGTTGGTAGTCGCCGAAGTTAATTGTGTTCTTAGTAGTTTAGTTGACAGGCGAGAACTTGCGATAAGTTAAGTTCTCAGTTGTTTGGTCGCCGGAGTTGGTGGTCGCCGGAGTTGGTAGTCGCCGGAGTTAATTGTGTTCTTAGTAGTTTAGTTGACAACTGAGAACTTACTGATAAGTTAAGTTCTCAGTTGTTTGGTCGCCGGAGAGGTCACCGGCGTAAAAAAAAATCGCCTAAAAAAGTCGCCGGAGTTGGTCGCCGGAGTTGATGGTTGCCGGAAGTGTTGACCGGAGAAGATGGGGAGGGGGTGACCTAAGGTGAGGGTGGTTGGAGAGAAATTAAATTGTTAAAGAGATTGGACTTAGTGAAATGATAGGAGGGTTAACTTAGTAAAATGTTGGGAGGGTGTAGTTATTAAGCTAGGGACTAAATGATTAATCAAATTATAAATTGTCTTAGGAAGTAGTTTTGTTTTTATAGGGGGATTATTTGGTAAATGCCTCATAAATAAATACAAATTGACATTTATCAATCCATTTTTTTTTTTATATCTTATTGAATTCCTAATCACCTAATCTCAATTTTAGTCGGTATTAAATTCAAAATCTCTACGATAAAAGACTTAAACTTAGTTAAAATTAAGATGACAATTGAACACAAACCCTTTGCTTCAATCGTTTACTTTCTAAACACAAAAATTGTTAATTACAAGAAAGCTTAATGTTTGAAAGGGACGAATCATCGGTCCAAAAGTCACTCCTCTTTTACATGTTGATGCACTTTTGCATTAGTACTTTATATTAAAAGCAAAATTATTATAAAAAACATGTTTTTTTTTTATAAATTTAACAAAAAAAACGTGTTTTTCATCCGAATACCTAAATCGACTCTGCTTAAAAAACCGTCAATGACGGGAGCCGAAAAATTCTAAAGCAGCGACAATATGGCGACCTAACTTTTCCAGCAGTTTTTTTTCCCGATCAATTCATGAACATCAACCAATCAATTCAATGTTAGTGGATATTTCTTTATAGTGCTCGTCTTGATTTGATTTGTTGACTCTTTCCACCACGAGACGACTTGGATAATGACAGAAATTCTATTGTGAAATCACTTCTCTTTCTTGATTTGCTTTTGTATTTCGTTGGTTTTTGTTTGATGGGTGTTTGTCGGCATAAAAAGTGCTTGTGTTGCTTTTATAAATTGTCATTAGTGTCAGTGTTATAAATTGTCAGTGAAGGTGAAGGTGTATTTTATGTCGGTGCATATATGTGTAAGTGTCAGTGCACGTGTAAAAAAACGTCAGTGAAATTATTAGTGTGATAAATAGAATGTCCATACATTAATACTAAATGGGCAAATTGCATTTTAGTTACCTGAGTTTGTCGAGATGTTTCAATTGGTTATCGAATTTACATTTGTAACAAGTTGGTTATTGAGTTTGTTATTTTGTTGCAATTAGGTATATTTTTGAATGCCCAGTTAAAAATCTAACGAAAAGCATAACATCTAAGTTACTTAGGAGTATTTTGATATTTTCTATAACCGAAGAATAAAACAAATGAAAAAAAAACAGAAGATAAATTTGAAAGAGAAAAACCCATGTGGTCCCCACCCTTTTCCGTCTACCCCATCCACCCCACCCCCTACCTGCCATTGTCGTCCCCTCAAGCTCCATGCTCATCTCATTGTTACCGGCTCCACCGTGAAAGGCCAGCTTCAACCAAGCTCATAGAATCATATGCCAAACTAGTTTTTCGTCTTCTGTTTCCCCGTTTTCTCCGAGACTGCCATGGAAATCTCCCTCTCCCCTCTCCCCGAATTCGTCCCTCCCTATCCTCTTGACTCCATTCATCTGATTATGACAAAACCCAAATTTTGGAAAATTCCAAATTTAAAAACCCAAATTCTGGAAAAACCATATTACCATTACCGTTTCATGTTCTTCCTGAAAATTTGTTTTGGTACAAAGAAAATTAAGGGGCTATACTCATGTTTTTTTTTTCTCTTTAAATTTGACGATGGTGATGGAGGCTTGTTTGATTTGTGGACTGAAATTGGTGGTGGCGGTATGGTGGCGGCGACGACAATGGGGTTGCAATCATGGTGGATTTGGGGCTTTTTGAAATGTAGTTTTTTTTTCTTTCTATTTTTGGGATGTGTGTTAGGCAGTGTAGTGGTGATTGCTAGATTCGCGGTGGCTAGAGGGAGGTGGCAGCATGGAGGTGGTGGTTTTGAGTGGTGGAGATTAGTGGAGGTGGGTGATGAAGAGATGCATACATTTTTTGAGAATTGTTATTCATCCGTTTTCCCTTCTTTTTTTTTAAATTGAGATTTTGACATAAATTAATGAGAAATATATTTATTAATAGAAGGGGGTAAATTTAAAAATATAGTTGAAGGGGTATTTTTGGTCTTTTCCATGCAAATTTCATTGAGAATGACCAAAATACCCCTAAGTAACTCAGATGTTATGCTTTTCGTTAGATTTTTAACTGGGTATCCAAAAATATACCTAATTGCAACAAAATGACAAACTCAATAACCAACTTATTACAAATGGAAATTCGATAACCAATTGAAACATCTCAATAAACTCAGGTAACTAAAATGCAATTTGCCCATACTAAATATCAAACAATTCATTGAACTTTTGAATTCATGTGATTGGATGTGGTTGACCCAATTGAGAAGGTGATTAGTGGGTCAGTGTGTGGTGCCTACGTAGCGGTCGGGCTCGGGTCGTTACAAATGGTATCAGATCGGAATCCCGGCCATAAGGATTGCGAGCTAGCACGGGGGTACGATCTGGGTAGTGATTGACCTTGCCAGAGACGATAAGAGTTTGAGTGGAGGAGATTGTGATATCCCCATCTCACATCGAAAATATGTGAAAATTTAGTTTGATATATAAAAGGCTCATGCACTACTAATAAGTATCAAATCATCTATTGTGCTTTTAAAGGCCTTTGATGGGCTGGGTTAACCCAAATTAGGAGATGTTTAGTGTGCCAGTTTGTGGTGCCTAAGTAGCAGGTCGGACTTCGGGCTCGGGTCGTTACACAGTGTTAGGGTAAAAAGTGTCAGCTCATATCTAAAAAAGTGCCAGTGTAAAAGAGTGTCGGTGTTAAGGTAAAAAAGTGTCAGTGTTAGTATAAAAAAATGACAGTATAAAGAGTGTTAGTGCATGTATTATTAAGTGTCATTGTAAAAGAGTACCAGTGCTAGAGTAAAAAAGTGATAGTGTAAGGCTCCGTTTGTTTAGCGTAAAACGTTTTCGAAAAATGATTTCCTGCAAAATGTTTTTCGAAAAATGAAAATATTTTTCGGAAAATGAGATAAACATGTTTAGCGTAAAACATTTTTTCAATTTTCCGGTGCGAAACAAACACCGAAAAATGGGAAAAATGTTTTCCGAAAAATATTTTCCCCCAAACAAACGGAGCCTAAGTGTAAAAAAATACAGTATAAAAGAGTGTAAGTGTATGTATTATTAAGTGTCAATATAAAATAGTGTCAGTGACAGTGTAAAAGTGCAGTGTTATTGTAAATTAGTGACAGTGTTAGTGTATGTGATGAGCCCGGATCTACTGGACCGGGTCCGCGCTCGGTCTGGTCCAAGGAACCAGTGACGTGGCAGTTCCGAGACCGCTGGGGGGAAGACCGCGGACAGATAGGCCCTTGCGGTCAAGACCGCGTCCCTCCTCGCATTAATCCTATCAAAGACCGGAAGGATCCTGACCGCTATATTCGTGCCCGCACGACCTGTGATCATTGGGTCCGTGCCCGCAGATTGTATGTTCGCAGGGACCCGTGCCCGCGGGAGGCATGACCGCTCCATATGTGCCCGCGTCAAAATACCTTTGACCGCGGCCACGATGTTGACCGCGGGCACATGTCTGCTTCCCGGTTAATATCAAGCCTTACTGAGCAAGTTAGCTTACTGGCTCTGACATGCAAGTTGCCGGCTCCCCCATCACGCATTTAATGCGGCTCAGTCAGGCGCCTACTATTTCATTTAATGCGCCAAGCCATCTACACGGCTCATGTCCCTTTCAGCCATGCCCCCTCTGCAGTCAATGTTCCCTCCACGACGGGGCCAATTAGGCTGCGGACACGTGTAGCTGGGTCGAATACCAAAGTGCCCCCAGAAGTGATCTCGTGTTGATCTCATTGCTTACCTCAACAAGCACCACTACATTGCCTATAAATAGAAGGCCTTTGTCCCCTTGGGCAAGGTAAGTTCCAAATACATTGAGTAAGCCATATTACTCTAAACCCTAAACACACACACTCCAAGATATTCCAAGCCTTATTATCTCAGTATTCTTACTCTCACACCCGAGGGCCTGAGTTGGAGTAACATCCAACTTTGACCTTAACGGTGATCTTTTGTGTTGTGATTTAGGTACATCAATACACCAAAAATATCCTAGCCAGATATCCTTGAACCGCTCCTGACCCTGAAAAGCTTGGCGTCATCAGTGGTTCCATTGCCGGGAAAATCTGACTTTCATTAGTTTTTCCCGTTTCAAATCTTTGTTTTCAGAAACACCTTGTATTCTAAACAGCTGACTGTCAAAAGCTCTCCTTTTCAGTCATATTCCTCTTCCAAACATGTCTAGAATATTGCAAAATGTTGGTCAGTTGACCATTGAGGACCCTAACCAGGCCTCACCTTCCAATGTCAACAAGGGAAAGGCTGCTACCTCTATCTTTGAAAGAATGGGGGCCCGTTCCCAGTCTGCTCACACCCTTTCCCCCGGCCAGAGAGCTATGCACAAGCTGACAGACGAGATCCGAGCTGAAAAAGCCCAAGCCCTCCTAAATAATAGCCCAAAAACCCCCCAAGCTCCTCTGAAAAATACCGCCTTAAACACTCCACTCTCCCCGGAGCAAATCCTGAGAAGGACAGAAATCCTGGCCTCCAAAGAGAAGCTGGTCGCAGAGGCCATGGCCATCGCCGACGCTCAATTGGAGATGTTTGAGATAGAGGTCAATGGAGGGCTCCAGTTCCCTCAGGGGTCACTAAGGTTCTCCCAACGAGCTCCCCCTAAATCGCTTGCTAGTCAAGCTAGGGGAGCAAATCGGGTTGAACCAACCCTTGAGCGCGGGCAGCCTGCTAAGCGCACGGTGGTGCAGGTGGAAGATAGCGAGGAGGTCGGAGAAGAGGCCCAATCCAACCTACGTGCGAAGTCCAAAGCTAGACCCTTGGCTCCGGCCAAGGGGAAGGCCGTGACTCCACGAGCTAAGAAGCAGAAGGTTGATAGTCAGAACCCTGAGTTTGCAGATTTCATGCAGAAGATGTGGGAAACCCATCAGAAGGCCGCCCAGAAATGTGGTCGTACCATGGACGCCTTCAGCGACAAAATTGCGCGGGCACCTATTCGAAGAGCGAAGCCCCTAGATGGACACCTATGATGGCTCCAAAAATGCCAAGAGTCATATGGGACGATTTGAAGGCCAAATGGCTCTATTCTCCTCGGAGGAGTCCGTGATGTGTAAAGCCTTGGCTGCGACCTTCACGGGCAAAGCCCTATCCTGGATGCTGGCTCTCAAACCTCGGTCCATCCAATCATTCAACTAATTCAGGAGCATCTTTCTTAATGCCTTTGCTTTGAGTCTTGGTGTGCCCGCTAGACCAAAGACAGACCTTGTCCGTGTCAAGCGAGGCCCACAGCGAAGCAACAAAAAATTACATCTCTCGGTTCAGAAAGGTGAGCGAGGAGATTGTAAACTTGGAAGGAGGAGACATCAGGCTCTGTTTTGAGGGCGGCCTCACCTCCTCTTTCCTCAAGATGAATTTTGCCTCTAGCCCGCCAAAAACCGTGGAGGAAATGTATGAAAGAGCCTCGGCCATAGCCTCTGCCGAAGAGCCAAACGTGCCCGCTCCCCGAGCCTCCGCAAAGGAGAGAATAAGCCAAGTCCAGGAGACCACCCCGGAGCCTGCCCGCACTAATAATCAGGGCAAAAACAGAGGCCGTGGGTCAGACAAACTCCGGAAGGCAGTGGATAGTACACCTTTCACCGAGCTCACCGAGCCAAGAGTGGTAATAATGAGAGCCTCAGACTTTCCTCCTCCTCCCCCAATGCTCAGAAAACCAAATGAGAGGAGTAGGGCTAAGTTCTGTGAGTATCACAACGACCACGGGCACGGTACTGAAGATTGCTTCCAACTAAAGAGAATAATCCAACAGAAAATCAATAACGGGGAGCTGACCCAGTGGGTTAAAGGGAACAACAACAATGCCCCCAACAACAATAACCAGCAGCGGGCACGAAATACACGTGGCCCCGAAAGGAATGAGAGAGATAACTATGATGAGGATTTGGAGGATTATGACATTCATTTCATTGGCGAGGAGCCTCCCTCCAATAAACAACTCTCCCTTCAAATCCGCACTTTGGAGAAAGTTTTTCTGATTCCCCCCATGTGAGGACCCCGACCCGGAACCTACACGTGTCCCGAGTTGGAGCGTCCTCAAACTAACCCAAATATCACTAAACTTTTAAACTTTTAATTAAACTTCCAACTAAAAACATCATTAACATGTTCATTTCAAAATAACTCCACTCCTCTCCACTTGGAAGGAGGAGTTGACCAACCTTGAAACATTCACCTGTTTAGTTACAAAAGATATTGGTTTTAACGTAGAAAAATAAAGTTTATAATTACAAACTCCCAAAAGGAATTATAACAAAATATTTTCTACGCCAACCTAACATACCCCGACAATACCCAAAAGCTCACTTCCAAACTCCTTTCCGTCCTTACTTGGCCGGTCCTCCTGTCTCGGGATCTAAAAACATTAAAGGGAGAGGGGTGAGAATAAATCTCAGCAAGCTATTATGAATGCAGCAATATGCCAAATAAATGCAACATATAACAAGTCGCACATAACACCTTGGGAAAGCTATAAACACATTCCATTACCTTGGTTTACCTTTTCCCGTACGAACATTAGTCGTACAACATTGGGTATAATCATACTCCAATCTTACAGTGAGCCGCTTAAGCAATACTCACGTCTTATAAGACCCGTTTTCGGGAACCAAATAAGACAAGTAGCAACTCTGTAAGGCTTTTGGCTCAATACGGATGCTATACCCCATCCCGTGGCCACAGGAGGGGACGGCCACGAATATAACATAATCCGATCACATTAGGTCACACTTCCATAATTGATCGTATTATGTTATACCCCAATGTCGGTGACTCACACATTATCAAGCACATAATAGATACTTGAATAAATCCACAAAGGGAATAAACAACATAAAGAATACATGGTAAAATATACTCATGCTCAACCAACATCATAGTGCAACATTTCTTTAACACACTATGCATAAATAAGCAATATAGTCACATGGTAAAATATACTCATGTTCAACCAACATCATAGTGCAACATTTAATTAATACACTATGCATATAACTATCAATGAATATGGAATCAAGTAATGTAATAAGGTATCATTAACCAACCCTACAAAATCAATATACAACAATACATGGCCTCTATGAAGGTCCACGCTCAATTTACCAAGTGGAAGTCACATTTGATAAGTGGTCAAACAAGATTGCCAAACGATTCCTGAGTCGGATTTAAACTGCTTCCGTAGTTCCATTTAAACCCATTTAAGGTGTCATTAAGTGGCCCAAATATTTTACTTTAACCTAGGTTAAAAGGATTAATTTGTATCCCGGGGAGGTTAGATTCTACTACCTTATCATGGTTAGGGATCAAGCTAAGAAGTCGTTGGGAGAAATCAGCGAGAAAGGAAAGTGGAGAAAAATTTCTGCTGGGGGGAGCACCAGCTCCCAAAAAGAGGGAGCACCTGCTCCCAAGACACCAAATTCTGTATTCAGTTTCTGCCATGGGGGAGCGCCCGCTCCCAATAAAAGGGAGCACCTGCTCCCAAAGTAGCCAAGTTTGACACAAGTTTCTGGAAGGAGGGAGCGCCCGCGCCCAAAAGGGGGGAGCCCCTGCTCCCAATACACAAAGAAGAACTCTAATTCCCTATTTCAAGAAAATCCAAAAATCCACCCCAAGCTTTCTCTAAATTGTGAACATAAAGAGGTTGCCTAACATCACCAATATCATACTTAAGCATTCCTAATCACATAAGATAGCTTTAATCTTTTTAATTCTTGGTTGTTTTACTCATTAAACTACCCATTTCATCTTTAACCTTTTTATTCCCATTTAAACCATTCTCTTGCTTCTTTGTCAACTTCCATATACCTAAACCTTACATCTAGGTCATTAAACATTTCTCTACACCAAGAAAGGTTCCCAACACTCAACCAACAATATAATAACAATAACAACATCCAATAGTTCATGAACATTTAATGAAGGGAAAGTCATAATAACTCACCTTTGCCAATGCAAGAGAAAATGATGATTTCCTAGGCTTGATCAATTCCTTGAGATGAACTACTCACCAAAGGACACTTAGATTTGAATTTGGTTGAGAATTGAATCTTGGTAGGAGCTCTTGAATTGGAAGGCTTTCACAATGCTTCCATGGAGAAAGTGTAAGAGGAAGAATGAAGAAAGATGAGGAGGAAAAAGAGTGTGGGAGGAGATAAGAGGGAGTAGGGGAAAAAGTGAAGGGAAGTATGGGGAGGTTATGGGGTGTTGACTATTGAGCCAAGAAGGAGGGAATTAGGAGAAAAGAAAATGGCCCCCCCTTTCTCCCTACTCAAACTAAGGCTTTCACCTTAATAATTAAATCCAACCCAAAAATCATTTATCTACCCATTTTAACCTCCCTCTACTATTTATTCATTTCCTATCATTATATTTTCCCAATGCTTTATTTATTTCTATTTTTATATCTTTCCTAGAACATTAATTTATTACCCTATCATTTATCCTAACATATGAAATCAAGTATATAAAAATGGACATATAATAATAACAATAATATTAAAGGCACACAATATGATATTAAAATTAGTGCCTAGGGTTAGAGTCGTTACACTCACTCCTTAAAGAAAATTCGTCCCGAATTTTAAAAAGAAAACTTACTTGGATTTTCAAACAACCACGGGTATTTCGCTCTCATCTCCGACTCTAGCTCCCACGTCGCTTCCTCAACGTTGTGGTTCTTCCAAAGGACTTTCACTATAGGAATACTCTTAGACCTCAACTCCTTAACTTGGAACTCTAGGACTTTCAAGGGTTCCTCAACATACGACATGTCCGCTTGGACATCATCGGGGGGAGAACTCAAGATGTGGGAAGGATCATGACAATACTTCCTCAACATCGAAACATGGAAGACATCATGGAGTAAAGAAAGAGACGGAGGCAATGCCAACCGATAAGCCAAATCCCCAATCTTCTCTAAGATCTCAAACGGACCAACGAACCTCGGAGCCAATTTACCCTTGTTACCAAACCTCTTGATTCCCGTCATCGGAGAGACCTTCAAGAACACAAAGTCACCCACCGAAAAGATAAATCCCGTCTTCTATTGTCGGCGTAGCTTTTCGTCTACTCGAGCCGTCTTTAATCTATCCCGAATCACCTTGATCTTCTCCGTAGAATCTCGAACCAAATCCGGCCCCAAAGTCTCGCTTCACCAACCTCGTCCCAACACATCGGAGATCGACACTTCCTACCATACAACGCTTCATACGGAGCCATCTCAATACTAGACTGATAACTGTTGTTGTAGGCAAACTCCACTAAAGGTAGATGATCCTCCCATGACAATTGGAAATCCATCACACAAGCCCGTAACATATCCTCAAGTATTCGAATAGTTCTCTCGGACTGACCGTCGGTTTGAGGATGAAACGCCGTACTGAAACACAATTTAGAACCCAAGGCTTCATGCAATGCTCTCCAAAATCTAGATGTAAACCTCGGATCCCTGTCAGACACAATACTAACCGGAACCCCGTGAAGTCTTACAATCTCCTTCATGTACAATCGAGCTAACTTTTCTAACGAAAACTTGGTTGATACCGGAAGAAAATGAGCCGACTTTGTCAACCGATCCACAATAACCCAAATAGCATCCATCTTCTTCGCGGTGAGAGGCAAACCCGAAACAAAATCCATCGAAATTCCTTCCCATTTCCATTCCGGATATCTAATGGTTGAAGTAGTCCCGCCGGTCTTTGATGTTCTCGCCTTAATTCGTTGACAAGTCAAACACTTAGATACATAATCCGCTATTTCCCTCTTCATACCATTCCACCAATACCCACGCTTCAAGTCTTGATACATTTTGGTACTACCCGGATGAATCGCAAACTTGGACTTACGGCCATCCTCTAAAACACGCTTCTTGATTTCCGGCGATGAAGGAACGCAAATTCTCCCTTGGAAAGTTAAAATACCATCTCTATTCAACGCAAAATCCCCAACTTTCCCCTCATGCACTTGATCTAATATTTTCTTCAATTCCGGATCACCTTGTTGAGCTTCTTTCAAATCTCCATACAATGTCGGAACGGCTCTAACATTCGCAACAATTACCTCACTCTTCAATTCTCGGGAACTCAAAGCTGTCACATACGCCTTTCGGCTAATCGCATCCGCCACTACATTGGCCTTCCCCGGGTGAT
Organism: Adenophora triphylla var. japonica; assembly: GCA_022495995.1. Lineage (NCBI taxonomy): Eukaryota > Viridiplantae > Streptophyta > Magnoliopsida > Asterales > Campanulaceae > Adenophora > Adenophora triphylla. The sequence continues at coordinate 628,784 of JAFEMH010000400.1, forward strand.
AGGAAATGACACAATCAAAATCCTTCAAGAACTCAAGCCATCTCCTTTGTCGGTTGTTCAACTCCTTTTGGGTAAATAGATACTTCAAACTCTTATGATCGGTGAAAATCTCAAACTTCGCCCCATAAAGGTAGTGCTTCCACTTATGCAACGCAAAAACAATCGCCGCCAATTCCATATCATGAGTAGGATAATTCTGTTCCGCCGGTGATAACTTCCTAGAGGCATACGCGATAACCTTCCCATTCTCGCGTGAGGACACAACCCAAACCCGCCTTCGAGGCATCACTATAGATCACAAAATTCTCACAACCATCCCAAGGGTAAGAACAGGAGCCGTCGTCAACCTCTTCTTCAATTCATTGAAACTTTCCTCACACTTGGAATCCCATACAAACGAAACATCTTTTTCGAGTCAACCTCGTCAACGGAGTAGCAATCCGAGAAAACCCCTCAATGAACCTCCGATAATAACCCGCCAAACCAAGGAAACTACGAACCTCGCCATACGGCCGAAGGTTGCTTCCAATTAACCACGGCTTCAATCTTTGAAGGATCCACGGAAATCCCCGAACTCGACACAACATGCCCCAAGAAAGAAACTCGCTCAAGCCAAAACTCACACTTGCCGAACTTGGCGTACAACCGCTTCTCACGAAGAACCGACAAAACAATCCTCAAATGATTTTCGTGCTCTTCCCGGACTTAGAATACACAAGGATATCATCAATGAATACCACCACGAAACTATCAAGATAAGGCTTGAAAACACGGTTCATCATATCCATAAACACTACTGAGCATTAGTCAACCCAAAAGGCATCACAACAAACTCATAGTGACCATATCTAGTTCGGAAAGCCGTCTTAGCAATATCATCCGCCTAATCTTCAATCGATGGTATCCGCTTCTCAAATCAAGCTTTGAGTAGATAACGGAACCTTGGAGTTGGTCGAACAAATCATCTATATGCGGAAGAGGATATTTATTCTTAATGGTGGCTTGGTTCAACAAACGATAGTCAATACACAATCGTAAGGTACCATCCTTCTTCCTAACAAACAAGGCCGGTGCTCCCCACTGAGACACACTAGACGAATAAAACCTCGGTCTAACAATTCTTGCAATTGGACCTTCAACTCTTTTAACTCGGCCTAGAGCCATTCTATAGGGTGCTTTAGAGATAGGGGTGGTACCGGCACTAAGTCAATACAAAACTCTACCTCACGATCCGAGGCATAGAGTACTCACTAGAAAACACATCACTAAACTCATTCACAACCTAACATGAGCTAACTCGGGAGACTTCTTATTGGAATCTACCACATAAGCTAAGTAACCCGCACACCCCTTAGATAGCATCTTTCTAGCTTTTAAGGCGTAATAACATGTAAACCGAACATAGATTTATCGGCATCAAATATAAAAGTAGGCACATCAGGCATAGCAAATGAGACTCGCTTCCTACGACAGTCTACCAAAGCATGGCACTGACTCAACTAATCCATCCCAAGGATCACATCAAAATCACGGATTGGTAACTCGACCAAATCCACCGGCAATACATGCCCACATATAGTCACATCACAACCACGATATATTAAAGAAGATGCAAGGCACTCTCCCATAGGAGTAGAGACCTCCAACACATAAGGCATAGATTCAGGCAAAATGTGCAATGAGAATGCAAAATGAGATGCCACAAATGAATGGGAAGACCCGGAATCTATAAGAATGCGGGCCTTAACTCCTGAGACAGGAACTATACCTCTAATGACGGCATTAGGATCGACCTCTCCTCGACCCAAAGCAAACACTCGACCTTGGACTCTATCCTTGGGTTCCCGTCGACATCCCTTTTCACACCACTACCTTGTCCCCCTTGACCACTACCCGAAGCTTGCTTACTCTGCCACTTAGGACAATTCCTTCGAAAATGACCGGTCGACCCACATTCCAAACACTTGCCTTGCTTGCTCCAACACTTGTCCTCCGAATGCCTCGCCTCGCAATAACCACACGTTGCTCCAAACCGACCGAAAGTCGAACGATTTGCTTAGGAGCCGCTACGTTTCCTCCTCTATTCGCTCCCGGAGTGAATGTCCTTGGTTGCCCTACATTACGTTCTGCCCCGAACCTTGACCTTAGAATACATTTCTGTTCCCACCTTCATTTTTACCGCACGATGCTCCTACTATGTCATTCTCAATAAGGTACGCCATGTTCATAGCCTAAGCTTGAAAGTTGGCGAAGTCATGGGCGAGTCAAAAGCTTCTTCCCGAACTCCACCCTTAAACCTTTCACAAAACCGGTAGATACGCCTCTCTTCATCCGGTACCAAGTGAGGACAATATCGGCTAACTCCGTAAACTTTGCTGAATACGTGCTATCGACATTGTCCCTTGCTCCAATTTCTAAATTCAACCTCCTTCTTGTCTCTAGTAACCATTGGCACGAAATGATCCCGGAACTTACGTGTGAAATTCTCCCAAGTCTGCGGTGTCAAATCCCGGTCCCATCCATCCTTTACTACCTGCCACCGGTGCTCGCGGGTCCCTCTAACAGATACGGCACATCTCACCTTTTCCGCATCCGAACTCTCCATAGCCAAGAAAATCTTGTTCATCGCCTCGAAGCCGTCTCTCCGCCTTCACCGGATCCGGATCTCCGTTGAAGCTAGGAGGAGACATCTTCACAAACTTCTCTAAACCATGGTGCCCTTGTCTACCTTACGGTTGTTCTTTGTCCCTGCCATTATTCTGAGCCGCCATATTATGAAGAAACACCCGGAACATATCCATCATCTCGGCATTCGGATTACCAACATTACCCAAAGCCCGATCCTGATCTCCATCATTACCCGCCATTAGTACAAACTCCTGCATTAAACACTCGACGTCAGTTATCACACACTCACTCGCTCGAGGTAATTTCTACTGCCGAGAACTCTAGCAGAGCTCGATACCAGCTTTGTGAAGGACCCCGACCCGGAACTACACGTGTCCCGAGTTGAGAGCGTCCTCAAACTAACCCAAATATCACTAAACTTTTAAACTTTTAATTAAACTTCCAACTAAAAACATCATTAACATGTTCATTTCAAAATAACTCCACTCCTCTCCACTTGGAAGGAGGAGTTGACCAACCTTGAAACATTCACCTGTTTAGTTACAAAAGATATTGGTTTTAACGTAGAAAAATAAAGTTTATAATTACAAACTCCCAAAAGGAATTATAACAAAATATTTTCTACGCCAACCTAACATACCCCGACAATACCCAGCTCACTTCCAAACTCCTTTCCGTCCTTACTTGGCCGGTCCTCCCTGTCTCGGGATCTAAAAACATTAAAGGGAGAGGGGTGAGAATAAATCTCAAAGCAAGCTATTATGAATGCGTGAATATCTTGCCAAATAAATGCTGACATATAACAAGTCGCACATAACACCTTGGGAAAGCTATAAACACATTCCATTACCTTGGTTTACCTTTTCCCGTCTCGAAGTGCAGTAGTCGTACAACATTGGGTATAATCATACTCCAATCTTACGGTGAATTTGCTGCTTAAGCAATACTCACGTCTTATAAGACCCGTTTTTCGAGTGGAACCAAATAAGACATTAGCAACTCTGTAAGGCTTTTGGCTCAATACATGGGATGCTATACCCCATCCTATGGCCGCGGGAGGGGACGGCCACGAATATAACATAATCCGATCACATTAGGTCACACTTCCATAATTGATCGTATTATGTTATACCCCCAATGTCAGCTGACTCACACATTATCAAGCACATAATAGATACTTGAATAAATCCACAAAGGGAATAAACAACATAGCAACATGGTAAAATATACTCATGCTCAACCAACATCATAGTGCAACATTTCTTTAACACACTATGCATAAATAAGCAATATAGTCACATGGTAAAATATACTCATGTTCAACCAACATCATAGTGCAACATTTAATTAATACACTATGCATATAACTATCAATGAATATGGAATCAAGTAATGTAATAAGGTATCATTAACCAACCCTACAAAATCAATATACAACAATACATGGCCTCTATGAAGGTCCACGCTCAATTTACCAAGTGGAAGTCACATTTGATAAGTGGTCAAACAAGATTGCCAAACGATTCCTGAGTCGGATTTAAACTGCTTCCGTAGTTCCATTTAAACCCATTTAAGGTGTCATTAAGTGGCCCAAATATTTTACTTTAACCTAGGTTAAAAGGATTAATTTGTATCCCGGGGAGGTTAGATTCTACTACCTTATCATGGTTAGGGATCAAGCTAAGAAGTCGTTGGGAGAAATCGGCGAAAGGAAAGTGGAGAAAAATTTCTGTGGGGGAGCACCGGCTCCCAAAAAGAGGGAGCACCCGCTCCCAAGACACCAAATTACGTATTCGGTTTTACGCCATGGGGAGCGCCCGCTCCCAATAAAAGGAGCACTTTGCTCCCAAAGTAGCCAAGTTTGACACAAGTTTAAGGAAGGAGGGAGCGCCCGCGCCCAAAAGGGGGAGCCTCGCTCCCAATACACGGCAACTCTAATTCCCTATTTCAAGAAAAATCCAAAAATCCACCCCAAGCTTTCTCTAAATTGTGAACATAAAGAGGTTGCCTAACATCACCAATATCATACTTAAGCATTCCTAATCACATAAGATAGCTTTAATCTTTTTAATTCTTGGTTGTTTTACTCATTAAACTACCCATTTCATCTTTAACCTTTCTATTCCCATTTAAACCATTCTCTTGCTTCTTTGTCAACTTCCATATACCTAAACCTTACATCTAGGTCATTAAACATTTCTCTACACCAAGAAAGGTTCCCAACACTCAACCAACAATATAATAACAATAACAACATCCAATAGTTCATGAACATTTAATGAAGGAAAAGTCATAATAACTCACCTTTGCCCAATGCAAGAGAAAATGATGATTTCCTAGGCTTGATCAATTCCTTGAGATGAACTACTCACCAAAGGACACTTAGATTTGAATTTGGTTGAGAATTGAATCTTGGTAGGAGCTCTTGAATTGGAAGGCTTTCACAATGCTTCCATGGAGAAAGTGTAAGAGGAAGAATGAAGAAAGATGAGGAGGAAAAAGAGTGTGGGAGGAGATAAGAGGGAGTAGGGGAAAAAGTGAAGGGAAGTATGGGGAGGTTATGGGGTGTTGACTATTGAGCCAAGAAGGAGGGAATTAGGAGAAAAGAAAATGGCCCCCCCTTTCTCCCTACTCAAACTAAGGCTTTCACCTTAATAATTAAATCCAACCCAAAAATCATTTATCTACCCATTTTAACCTCCCTCTACTATTTATTCATTTCCTATCATTATATTTTCCCAATGCTTTATTTATTTCTATTTTTATATCTTTCCTAGAACATTAATTTATTACCCTATCATTTATCCTAACATATGAAATCAAGTATATAAAAATGGACATATAATAATAACAATAATATTAAAGGCACACAATATGATATTAAAATTAGTGCCTAGGGTTAGGGTCGTTACACCCCATGACTCCGGAAGAAGAGCAGGAAATAGGGTTCAAAAAGAGTGAACTTGCCTCCTCCCTATTCCACTCTACTCAGCCCATTACCATCCCTATGAAGATCAATCGGGCCAACATACACCGAGTCCTAATTGATATGGGCGCGGCCAGAGACATCCTCTACTACCACACGTTGGTTAGCATGAGGATGACCGAGGCTAACCTGTCTCCTTATGCGGGCATGTTGGAAGGCTTCACAAATCACGCAGTGGGGGTAAAGGGGACGATTGTGTTTGAAGTAACTATTGCGGAAAAACCCATGCGAAGACGACCAAAATCACTTTCATGGTGGTCGATCTTCCTTCCCAAATACAATGCTATTCTAGGCCCTAGCGCTCGGGCCGGAGTGGGAATAGTTGCTTCCGTTCCCCACCGGAGGGTGAAATTTAACACCCGGGTGGGGTTGCTACCATCAAAAACCAGCCCAGGAGATTCCTCAGGAGCACTCGAGGAGAAGAGAAAAGGCAAATAAAGGCCGAGAAATCACGCCGCGAGATAGAGGCGAGGACAAAGCGAAGAAAGGGAAGGCCACAGCACTTGTGCCGCCACTACCTCCACCCATTCCAATTGGCATGCTTTCTTTCCATTCAGCTAAGGTGGAGCTCAAGGACGATCGGAAAATCCAAACGGTTGGCCCTATTGAGGAGGATACATTGATCGAGGAATTGAGGTGAGATTGACCGCGATGTCATATACTCTATGGCAATACTAACCGGAGCTCGAGTCAACCCCCAACTATTATCATTGACTCCTTGCACAATCGTGAAATCGGCGACCTTGACCTAACGACGAGCTCGAGGAGGTGGTCATCAACCCCACTTCCCAGAGCAAGCTGTTAAGGTTGGGTGGAAATTCCTTTGCGAGGAGAGAAGGATACTCATCGAGGTTCCTTAGAGCAAATTGTGATGTGTTCGCTTGGAGAGTGGAGGATATGCAAGGAATCGGCAGGACGTAATCCTCCACAAAATCAATGATGACCCGTCCTTCAAAAACATTCATCAAAAATCAAGGTACTTCTCTCCGGAGAAAGAAATGGCGATCAAGGAAGAGGTAGAAAAATTACTCAAAGCGGGGATAATAAAGGAGATTACCTACCCAAAATGGCTAGCCAATGTGGTTATGGTCAAAAAATCAGCAAGTGGAGAATGTGTGTTGATTTCACGGATCTCGACAAGGCGTACCCCAGGCTGCTTCCCTCTTCCTCGCGTAGGCAGTTGGTGGATTCTATAGCCGGCCACGAGTATTGAGCTTCATTGATGCGTACTCAGGCTACCATCGGATCGAATGGCTCCACGAAGATGTCCAGCTCTAGTTGCTTTCATTTCGGCTACAGGCAAGACTTATTGCTCTGAAAATGATGTCCTTCGGGCTAAAAAATGCGGGAGCCACATATCGGCGAATGGTCAATCTGGTCTTCAAAAACCAAGCGGGCGAAATCTTGAGGCCTACATTGGCGATATGATTATAAAGACTAAGGAAAACTCCCTTGAGCTCGACGTGGAGGAAACCTTCAAAAACTTGCGCCGTAATAACATGAAGCTAAATCCCTTAAGTGTGCTTTTGGGGTCGAGCGGGCAAGTTCCTCGGATTCATGGTCAATCAAAGAGGATAGAGGCTAATCTGAAAAAATCCAAGCCCTATTAGACATGAAACCTCACCTTTGCGTGAAGGATGTACAAAAGCTTCAATGGTCGCATGGCCGCACTTGGCGCTTCATCTCGCGATCGGCGAAGAGATGCCTCCCCTTCTTCAAAACTCTAAAAGGGGAAGAAGCTGGCAATTTGCATGGAATCAAGAATGCCATCAAGATTTTGAAGAAGTCAAGACATACCTCGGGCGGCCGCCTCTTCTCGGCGGCCGGTGCCGGGAAGAGCTTTTGTTTTAGCGATTCTTGATACGCGGTAGGCTTCTTTGTTCTTGTAAGGGAGGATAATAACTCCCAAAAACCGGTTTATTATGTATCTAAGGCGTTGTCCGTCGTAGAAGGCGTTACCTTAATATAGAAAAGTTAGCTTACGCCTTGCTTGTATCTGCTCGAAAATTAAGAGCTTACTTTTACGCACACCCTATATGTCTTGGCCGAAGCCCGCTTAGAAAGGTTTTACACAAACCCGAGTCCTCGGGTAGAATGCTAGCTTGGTCTATCGAGCTCACCGAGTTCCGAGATCACCTACTCCCAGAAAGACAATCAAAGCGCGAGGCCTTGGTAGATTTTGTGGTAGAATCATCATTCAAAATGGCGGACGACGACACAGGAAAAAGAAAGCGGGCGAGAATCGAAGAAGTCCCCAAATAGCCAGAAGCACGAAATTATACGACGGAGCGTCCGGAGGAGGTATGGATTTTATACATGGACTGGCTCTGCGAGCAAGCTAATTAGTGGCGCGGGCATACTTCGATCGCACCTGCGGGAGAAATTTTTGAGGGCCTTAAGGTTCAAGTTCGAGGCATCTAACAATCGGGTGAGTATGAAGCGATTATAGCGAGGGCATGGAATTGGCGAGAGACTTGGGAGTTCAAAATATAGAGATCAATAGTGACTCTCATTTCATGATTAATCAAATTAGGAGGGAGTATGATACTATCAACCCGGTACTAACTCGATGCTTGCTGGCCTTGCAAAAACCCTCATCAAAAATTTTCCTACTATGAAATTTGTACCAAGTCATGAGAGAGGATAATGTGGAAGGCGACCTCCTCTCCCGAGAATAACCGATCGGGAAATTGGGAATTAGAAAGCGGATTGCCGGTTGAGTTCTCGGAAAGACCTGCTTTATAGATCGAATTCGGATAAACAATCTTGAGGATCAAGTAAGGGGCTGGGTAGATGAGATCAAGGATTACATCGAGAAGCGAGACCACTCCCAGAGGACCCGGTAAAAGCTAGAGCCATCGAACGGTGTCCGCGAAATACCTCGTCCTCGAGGGGTACTTTTTCGACGGTCGTTCACCAAGCCTTTCTTGAGATGTGTCAAAACTCACATGAGTCGCAACTTGACTCTATGAGGTCCATGAAGGAGTTTGTGGCGGACATTTCAGTGCTCGCACGCTCTCGAGACAAAATCAAATTCCAAGGTTTCTTTTGGCCTACGATGAGGAGGGACGCACGAAGTACGTCGAAAGTGTGATAAATGCCGAGAGATTTGCGGACATTCCTAGACTACCATCAACGGAGCAAACTTTGGTAGTACCATCGTGGCCGTTTGATACGTGGGGATAGATCTTATTGAACCATTTCAAGTTTGCTAGAGGAAACATTAAGTATGTTGTTGTGGCGTGGATTATTTTACTAAATGGACAAAGCCGAGGGCTTAGCTACCATCTCAGGAGAACACTATCAATTTCGTCCACGACCACATCTATTGCCGATTTGGAGTTCCCGAGCAATAATTTCAGCCAATGGCACTCAGTTCTCCGCAAAGTTCACCGCGGAGTGTGAAAGAATGAAAGTATAACACCGCAAATCTGCAGTTGCCTATCCTCAAGGAAACGGCCAGGCTGAGGCCGCAAATAAGTTAGTTCTGACTGCCCTAAAGAAAAATTTGGAGGGGCGAGGAGGACGATGGTTGGACGAGCTCCAGACCGCATTATGGGTTATCCGCACAACTACAAGGAATTCTACAGGAGAAACTCCTTTCTCGCTCACGTATGGGTCAGAGGCAATGGCTCCAGTTGAGGTTGCCCTACCCTCGTACAGAGTCACATACTTCGACGAGTCTCAAAACGAGGCAAACAGAAGGTGTGACATGGACGATCTCGAAGGAAAGAGAATGCGGGCCTATGAAAAAATGGTAAACTACAAGCAAAAAGCGAATAAGCACCACGATAAAAGGGTGAATAAGAGGAGTTTTTCAGTTGGAGATTGGGTGCTTAGAAGCGTAGAGGTCGAGGGGCCCAACTTTTTGGTTTCAATAAGCTTGTCCCAGGGTGGGAAGGACCATATGAGGTTACCAGAAATAGTCGGAGGGTACCTACATGTGCGACCGAAAGGAAGGAGCGAGCTTAAGCACGCTTGGAATAGCGACCGCCTTAAAAGATACTTCTTTTGAAATCTTTGTAATTTTTGGAAGGAGTATAGACTATATGTATATATAAAGGAGAAGTTATCATCATATTTTGATGCAAAAACCTATTCTCACCGGCCTCGAAAGCTAAAGTGGATGCCGCAGCGGATGCCGATGGGTTAAAGAGCAAACATATGAGCTCCTGCCTGCGATGCGCAGATCCTTTAAGATCCGCATGCCTATGTGTACAAAGGGCCATTACGTCCGTACTAAGATCGCGGGGAGGATACTCAAAGTCTGCCCCGTGTGACACCAAAAATAAGTGGATATAGATGCCGGCGGGGACAAAGACCGAAAGTCCGCCGCTCGGTGCGCGAGGTCCTCGTTAGGGCCGTTACTCGTATGCTTTCAGTATGTGTGAGAGGCCTACATATAAGCCGTTCACGATCGCCATGAGACCCTCACTAAAAACCTTAAGGAGTTTTGAATAAAGGGTCGAAGCATGAACCTCAATAAGGGGATACGGATGCCGGGGTTAAAGGGCCTCACATGCTAAATATGCTCCTACCTTTACATTGCGTAGACAATAGCCTCACGGCCGCCTTCTACATGCCACTATGAAAGTAGCTTGCCTTGGATGCTTTTAACTTACACCGCGGCTCATGAGAAGGAATAAGTGTAAATGGACGGGAGTGATCGAAAAGAGTTTAACGAGCCAAATAGACAAGGCGGGGTCAAGACCCTGAGATTTGCCACAAGGCTAAACAAACGCGGTCACGAGAGAAATAGAGTGGGCGACTCTCACTAAAAGCCTCAAGGGTTTTGAATAAAGAGTTAGGAAAACTTCAAAAAATGCGGGCGAAAGGGCCTATTAAGCTTTTGGCCGCAGCGGAAGGAAGTATAAAATTTAATTGTTAGTCAAAAACGCTGGAAAAAGTAAGAAGCAAGAAAGCAAGTACTAAGGTGCTCGAAAATTGCCAAATACTCAAAATAGCCTTCAAGGACGAGCAATTAAGATAAATAATGCAGGAACGAGGGAGGAAAAATGTTTCTATTAATAAGGAAGAATAATTACTGAAAGGTCCTACCTTCTATTACAACAAGGAAAAAACAAAAAAACCTAAGCTATTGGAGCTTGCCCCTTGAGATCTTGATTGGGGAGTTGGAGAGGCGAGTAGAACATTCACGAGAAGGTACAGTGATAGGATCGGGACGGCCTCGGTCGAAACCGGGCGGGAGCTGCCAGATGAGGAAAGAGATCTCTATGGCGGGCCATCGGGAAGAAAGCCGGCAGGCGTCCCCAGAGAGATAGGAGTTCTCCCAAATCGTAGTTCATCCGGTTCGCGGAATTAGGCTAAGGGCGATCCCACGCGCGGGAGGCAGAGGCGCGGCGGAGCGGCTCGAGCCACTAACCTCGTCCTCGGACGGAGGAACTAACGCATGCCGGGCGGCATTCATTATCCGTAGCAACAAGCGAGCCAATCACGGCCCAACTCACGCACGGAGAACTTGCCGTGGCGCGAAGTTCGAATACGTGTCAGAACCCCGGCCTCGTCTTGAGCCAAATTCTGGCTGAGGAGCCGCTTGAACTCTTGGGAGTTCTTATACTCCTCCAGCGCCTCCTTGCGGACATCATCCAGGCGGACTTCCCCTCGCCTCCCGGCCTTTTGTAGAGGCGGTGCTCGGGACGGCTCGTCCACCCTTTTCTCTCAGGCCTCGAGATCAACCTTGGCGGCCTCCGGCTTGAGCATGAAGCTCTTTATTCCTAGGCTCCAGCTCGGCCTTGTGCCCATAGGAGCTCATCCGTGACCCCTCGCCTTTTGAGTCGCTTCTCCGCCCACGGCCGGTCGGTCGGAGAAGTCACCCGAGATCCGAGACTCCTTTTGAGCGAAAGCCTTATCCTTGTCATCCGTGAGGAGTTCGAGGTCCCGATCTTCGCTTGAGCCTCCTCCATTCTCACGGAGTTTGGCCGCGAAATGGAAGTCTTGTTCTCCTCGGCGGTCGAGGTATCGCGGCTTTCCGCGGCCATGATACTTTGTGCTCACCTACGGGGGAAGAGAGAGAAGAGTTAGACGAGATTGAAAGGGTGAAAGTGTGAAGCCAAAAGGGACGAGCGATTATCTACCTCGGTCGGGCGAGGCCTATATCCCAACCATGGCGGAGGCATTCTCCTCGACAACTATATTCTTATAGAAGTGCAGGGAGTATAGGCGATTCACCCGGCCGTCAGGCGTTGGGCGAGCTCGGGCATAAATGTCCGCCCGATTCTGGCGGAGCACGTGAGATAGCTTCTTCCTAACGGCCGGCGTCTCCTCGCGGGTGGTCGAGAGGGCCACGGATAAGCAGCGACGGGTTGACCCCCCCATTGGGGAAAGAGGATGAAGACCGCAGCGGGAAGCTTGGTGGTGGTCAGGAGGAGCGTCCCGATTTTGCAGGCTTCACTGTGTACTTGCCCGCCTCTCGATCCACTTTCATTTCTCTTGAGAATCCACTTGGTGGCGGAAGAAATGGTGCGGCACAGGGAGGTCACCCGGAGAGCGTGGGCAGGAGGAGGACCCTCGGGAGGAGGAGGCTGATTCCCTGTAGTAGGGATACCCTTTGAAGCGGACAGAGGCTCCCCCGTTTTCCTGCTAACTACAGGAATAGTTTTATCCTTAGTTGGGGCTCCCCCCATCTCAGTCTGCCTCTTCGCAGCAGCATCCCTAATAGTACATTTTGTTCTTGGCCTTCAAGCGGCATTTAGAGGGGCCATCAGAAATTGTACTCTTCTGGATCTACTCTGGAGGGAAAGAAAAATGGTTAGAATGCAGTTCAAAAATTCAAAGGCAAAATAAATTGGCAATAGTTGTATGAAAAAATCAGAGACCGATAAGTTCGGGGGGATCGCATTCTGCGCCCAGCATACAGGTCCTACAGTCGGCCTCAAATTGATAGTGCTCTTGCACCCTCCAATCAGGGTCACGAGGCAAGGCTCTATTTCTACTCTGGGGGCATATGGGGCGCCCTCCCTGCGAGGAGCCACCCCCGAGTAGATCAAGAGTGGCTCAGATTCAACTATGGCTCCCACGTCATATACGGGCTCCTCCCCGCTGTCTAGATAAAGGGCCAGATATCTCTCTAAGGCACAGCGCATGGCATCGGCGGAGGATGGGTCCGGATAACTACTGGTGGCCACCTTCATAGGAATTGGATTTGAGGGTTTAGAAGGGCCAACCAAATCTCTGGACTCAATAACCAAAATGTCCCTCTGGTTCCCGTTGGTCGAACTTGTTTGATGGGGAGAGAAGGTTACGTAGAGTAATTCACAGTCTTGGCTCGAGAATTCCACAGCTAATGCGGATTACGGTAATAAGCGTAGAGCCGGCGAGGTAGGTTCATAGCCCGAGGAATATGCAAAAGTGATAAAGGAAACTATAGCCACTAATGGCATTGGGAGTCGGAGTGCATGGGGAGCGGCGCGTTGAACTCCGAGGAAGAAATGGAAGAAGGGGTCCGAGGGCAATCTCGGGCCATTTTCAAATTGGGCGCCATAGAAAATGCGAGGCCTTTGTCCTCGCGGACATCTGCTATGGTTTACGCGCGGCTTGTCCTTGTCCTTCAAGTGAACATGCCCAAGGGTGCGGATACGGAAGGACTTGCGGTCAACGTTATAAACATCATAAATGTCCTCCTCCCAGTCAATAGTAGCCATCTCCTTGGATTTCTTACTGCGGCTAGAGCCGTCAATACGGGAATACGGGACAGGACGGGACGAAATCATGTTGTCCCACGACGGGAACGAGACGATACGGGACGGGACGAAAACGGGACGGGACTAAAATACTCCGTCCCATCCCGTCCCATTTGCGGGACGCGGGATCCCGCGGGACCCGTTGCTCATGCAAAGATCATCATGCAAATATCATGCGGGACGAAATCATACTTGTCTATTTTGCATGTGTTCCATGTCAATGTTTGTCGGATTCAGTTTCTATTTTCTACTTATTTACCGTACGTTCCAATGCTCATGCAAAGATCATCATGCAAATATCAGTGGAGAAAATTTGAAGTTATTTACACCTTGTTTTGTTCTCTGGTTGGGTGAAGCGCGGTGTTAAGAAATGCATTAATTTTATAATTAATTGGAAATAATGCGATCTTAGTTGTTATCAAATATCAACTACTTGATTGGAGAAACACGGTTTTGAGTTTTGATGTCATGACAAGTGCTTTGCTTATTTCGGGAGGAGAAAGCAAGAGACAAAGTTACGGAGTTGACCCAATATCATGATGCTTGGGCTCGGACCATCGGAATATATTCTTCGTGCAGTTTCAAAAGTTCATACTAATGACTTGGAGCAAACATTACTAGTGAGTGATGCATTTTGTGTATTTTAGTAGTAGACTAGTAGTAGTGGTGATAAACATATAATATTTGTACGGATCAATAAGGGAAAACGGGACGGGACGGGATAAAAACAAGTTGTCCCGCGGCGGGAAGCAGGGCGGGGACGAAAATGGGGCGGGACTAAAATATTCCGTCCCATCCCGTCCCATTTGTATGGCGGGACGGGGCGTCCGACGGGGCCGTCCCAACTTGGCCGGCTCTATCTGCGGCCACGGCCAAGGATTCACTCGTCGGCCTCTTTGCCTTTATTAGGCCGGGGGCCACCACTATCTCCTCCTCCTCGAGTCGTGGTCGGAAGAAGGCATCGACTATGTTCGTCGTCTCATTAGCCCTCTTGGAGGTCCCCGCGGCCCTCCTATCCTCACCTCGCGGTCATCCTCCTCTCGTCTCCGAGCTCGACGAGCAAAGAGGCCGGTGGCATCACCGCGGCGAGTTACTTCATCCTCATTCTCCCCGCCTCCGGTAGTCTCAAAATTCGGAGGCTCAGGCTCCTCGGCGCTACTCGGGTCAATTGGGTTATTAGGGGCCGCGGGCACATTGGGAATCTTGTCTCGGGGCGAGAACATCCAAGGGTCATTCGGAGTCCATGCGGTGCCCGCAAGCATTGGTTTGTTCGGGATCCATCGGTTCGCACTTTTCCCAGTCACAAATTACTTCGGGGACGCGAATCGCTCTCCTCACTAATTCAACGGCGTTCGAGCCTGTCCCTCTCGCGGAAACGCCTGAAACTCCCATTACAAAATTTCTTAGCCTACGGTGATCCCCCGACACCGGTACATCACGATTGTAAATGTACTTCCTCAGCCTCCCTGGCCAAGGTGGGACGAAAGGCCCCCAATCGTCTTTCTCACGAAATACAAGCTATGCGAGGATAGCCTTATCCACTTTAGCCCTACCTTCCTATAGATTCCCCGTCAGTTTCTGAAACGACAAAGGTGTCAGGGTGGATCCATCTCCTAATTCTATGGGACGACGGGGTCCAAACTCACGAGTAGTCATTCTCTGACACCCAAAAAAGAAAAAACGAAGAGATGAAGAAGAAACACGGAAAGGAACACCCCAAAATTACTTACGAAAAGAATTTGGAAGGTTGGATTCGAAGAACGCTAGCACGAAATCGCGGCAAGAAATTCTCTCTCGAGGGCTCTTTGAAGGTTTGGAAACGGTAAAAGGGTTTGAGGTTTAAGGGTTTGGTATTTATAAGGCCTACCTATACGGGTTAACCGTTAACCCGTATTAATTAGCCCACAAACCACGCCTCGGACCACTGAACCGTCTCCCAACGTTTGATAATTCGAAAATTCTTAGGTTGAGCATTTATTACCCCCCTTGGATGGCCCGGCACATTGCCTGTACGTACCACGCCCCGTCTTTTCATACGCGAGGACCACGTGATTAGCAAGGGAGGCACGGCATGTACGAGGGCCACGTGTCTCTCACTGGTGCCTCCCGAGAACGTTCCAGTAGGCCCGTAGGGCCAAGCAACAACCAACAAAAATGCTATGGCTGGTGCTCGCAACGGCGATCCAATCTTACCAGGAGCTTCTAGTACCTCCTCGCTCGAGACCATAAATAATCACACTCGGAGCTAGGGGCCATTGATGAGCCCGGATCTCTGGGCCGGGCCGCGCTCGGTGCAGTCCAAGGAACCGGTGGCGTGGCGGTTCCTAGACCGGCGGGGAAGGCAGCGGACAGATAGGCCACTGCGGTCGACCGCGTCCTCCCCGCATTAATCCTATCAAAGACCGGAAGGATCTGACCGCTATATTCGTGCCCGCACGACACATGCCATAGTCCGTGCCGCAGATTGTATGTTCGCGGGACCCGTGCGCAGGGAGGCATAACCGCTCCATCTGTGCCGCGTCAAAATACCTTTGACCGCGGCCACGATGTTGACCGCGGGCACATGTATGCGCTTCGGTTAATATCGCCTTGCGAGCAAGTTAGCTTACTGGCTCGACATGCAAGTTCTTGGCTCCCCCATCACGCATTTAATGCGGCTCGGTCAGTGCCTACTATTTCATTTAATGCGCCAAGCCATCTACACGGCTCATGTCCCTTTCGGCCATTACCCCTCTGCGATCAATGTTCCCTCCCCGACGGGCCAATTAGGCTGCGGACACGTGTGGTCAAATACCAAAGTGCCCCCTAGGGCGATCTCGTCGATCTCATTGCTTACCTCAACAAGCACCATTACATTGCACATAAATAGAAGGCCTTTGTCCCAGGCAAGGTAAGTTCCAAATACATTGAGTAAGCCATATTACTCTAAACCCTAAACACACACACTCCAAGGTATTCCAAGCCTTATTATCTCAGTATTCTTACTCTCACACCCGAGGGCCTGAGTTGGAGTAACATCCAACTTTGACCTTAACGGTGCTCTTTTGTGTTGTGATTTAGGTACATCAATACACCAAAAATATCCTAGCCAGATATTCTTGAACCGCTCCTGACCCTGAAAAGCTTGGCGTCATCAGTACGGAAGACAACTAGCGAGGGAAGTCAATGTATGTTTGTTTAAGTGTCAGCGACACATAAATGATTTTTTCGTGAGCTTAAAAAAATTAATTTTTTATAAAACCAATTCATATTAAAATATTTAATATTATTTTTATAGGATTATAAAGGAGATCGTGTCATTAAGAATTTGTAAAGGTATTTGAAAATTAATGATACCATAGACTACCATATTCGTCACGCACTTTTACATAAAGACTTTAGATATAAAGATTTTTTAATTCATTTTTTAAATATGTCAACTACCTCATGTTAACAACCCTTTAAAATTTTACTAAATTTACCAAAAAAATAAAAATAGTTGTTTCTAAAATGATGAAGATTACGTATCCCAATATTCCAGAATAATTATTGCACTTTTTTTTTATTTCACAATAAATACCAATCTTTTCTTAAAACGATAAATCAAATACGATATTTACTAAAAGAAGAGAACACCTAATATAATAAAATATTGTTTAAGATGAATATGCAAACACATGTGACGTGACGACGTGCCCTCTCCGTTTCATTTGATTTTTAGTTGTGAATTCAATTGGATTTCGAACAAAGTTTTATACTCCCTCCGTCCCTAAAATATTGTCTCATTTATCATTTTGACTTATTTTAAAAAGTATATCTCATTTCTAAATTTAGGCATGAATGTTAGTGCAAATCTACTAAGGTACAAAAAGGTGAAACTCTTACTTAATAATTGTAAAATGTACAACAGGACAATCTTTTAGAGACGGAGAATACAAATTTGATAATCCTTATAAAATTTTAAGAAATATTATTGATATATTACAAAGAATACTATTAATAATTTTTTTTTAATTTCTTAAGGACTATCAAATTTGTACAGAGTTTTGGTCAAAGTTCAATTTATTTAATCACAAAAAACCAAATGAAATTACTTTTTTCGAAATGAAAGAAGTATGTGTTTTCATTATAACAAAATGGCTTATAGAAGATTAATGACTTACATGCTCAAATTTGAAAACGGATATATTGAAAAAAAAAAAAAACTAAAGCCATAAAAATGCAAAAAATTACTTGAATCATAATCAAATGCAATCAAGACATCCATAATTAAATCTAATTTTGATAGCAATATCTGATATTTGCTATCTCCATTCCATAAATGTACATTAATACTCCCTCCGTCCAAGTAGTTACTTCACAGTTACTGTACTCACATAAATTAAGAAGTGAGTATTATATTGAAAGTGTTGTGAGTGTGAAATTAAAATAGGAGAGAGAATGAGTGGAAGGAATAGTAAATTATAATGGTGTTGTGAGTATTAAAATAATGTAAGAGAGAGAATGAGTGGAGGGAATAGTAAAGATTTCTTTCCATTTTGGGAAAGAAACAAAGTGTGAAGTATGTAATTGGATGCCCAAAATAGAAAGTATGAAGTATGTAACTGGACGGAGGGAGTATGTGTTTTGATTTGGGTGAGGATATATCACCATCCTATCATGAATGATTAATTTCAATAATCATTTCTCTTTAAGATTTGAATAAATATTAGGGGTGAACAGGATAAATCGAGATTCGAATATGGGTTTGTTCGGGTCAGGCTCAAGTGGATTGGGCTATAAACATAATCCATCTCTGAGTTACAGGAGACAACACTGAATTTCCTCGATCTCGTACCCCGTCATCCATAAGGCCAATCCAGGCCCAACAAGCAAGTAGAATATGCCTCAACTATGAGTGCCGAGGAGACCTCCCTCGTATGCCGAGATCACCTCCATAGAGGACGAGGTGCCTTCCTCGGCCTTGATGGTACCAATGGGCTCCCTATGTTACTTATTCCTTCCCCGACTCATCATGGACCGAGAGGTCATGAATGACGAGGAGAGAAAAGTTCGCACCTCGTCATATCTTCATATGACGAGGAGACAGAATCATCCACCTCGGCATTTCTTCAGGCCGATAGAGTTTTAAATGACGAGGAGACAAATTCATGCATGTCGGCCTGCCTGCAAATGACGAGATAAGGAAATTACTCTCCTCGGCTTACCGTGGCCGATTATCACGATCCTAGTCAAACAGGGATTCAACAGTTACAATCTTATCAGAATTGTAAATACCTCCTACAATACATATCAAATAAGAACTTCTTAACAGGTATAATCCTCCTAGGATTATACCTTATCTCTTTACAGTCCAAGTTCAACATGGATTATGTCAATCCATCCCTATAAATACAAGCCATATATCACATTATTTGGTATGTTACTTTATATATTTCGAAACTCTGTCAATTTAGTTTCTCACCACAAAACTGTGAACTTATTCTCACGCCGGAGGGCCTTCGCCGGTGAAGCCCCGACTTAGTTTACGTGTTTTGTCTTTGTGAGGACCCCGACCCGGAACCTACACGTGTCCCAAGCTGAAGCATCCTCAAACTAACCCAATTTTTCCTAATCTTTTAAAACTTTTATTTAACTTCCAAAATTAAATACAATTATTATAACCATTTAAAAATAAACCTACACCTTTTCACAACGGAGAAATAATTGACTGACTTAGAAAGTAAGAAACGGTTTTAATTACAAAAGGCCTCGGTTATAACATAAAGTAAAGATTTATAAATACAATTCCACAAATGAATTATACCAACGTACTCTTTCTATACCAACCTAATCATACCCCGACACTTCCCACAATATAACTTCCAAACTCCTCACCGCCCTTACTTGGCTGGTCCACCTGTCTCGGAATCTAAAACAGTAAAGGGAGAGGGGTGAGAATAAATCTCAATGAGCTATTATGGATGCAGCAAGATGCCATACAAGATGCAACACGTAGCATGGCAACACTTAACACATTATGAAAGCGGTAAACACCTTACGTTACCTCATTTTACCTTTTCCCGTCTGAACAATAAGTCGTACAACGTGGGAGTAAAACTCCACTCTTTGGTGAACTGCCCCCGTGCACATTCACCGCTTATAGGTCTCATACCCCAGAGATCCATATAAGAAAAACAGGATACATATATGACCCCTATATTTAGAGTATCATATACTATCATCGCCACTTCAGAGCCGTTGGCTTCATACAGCATTCCCGGTTTCTCTAATCGCAAAGCGGTATGTAAAGGCTACTTATCGCTCGCATAGCTTTGCAGCCCCATACCCCGCGCCACGCGAGTGGGAAGGGTCACTGGTATGATGTACCTTCAATCACTTATAGAACAAATCCATAATTGATTGAATTCCATCATACCCACCCAGAACATAAACACGTTCAAGCACATAATAGATACTTGAAATAAATCCACAAAACGGGATAATAATATAACAACATGGTAATGTATACTCATGCCAATCAATACCATAATGCAACATTTAAGTAATACACTATGCATAATACCCTTAACGAGTATACATTCAAGTAAGGTATCCATATAACCACATAATCCACGCCGGGATACAATATATTAATACCAAATAATTCACAAAGGGGATAAACAATATAGCCACATGGTAAAATATACTCATGTTCAACCAATATCATAGTACAACATTTATTTAACATACTATGCACAATATAAACAATGTATATGAACTCAAGTAAGGCAAGGAAGTATCATTAATCCATCCTACACGTTCATTATACAATAATACTTAGCCTCTTTAAGGGTCTAAGTTGAATCTACCAAGTTGGAATCATAATTGTCTAGTTACCAAACTAGGTTAGCTAACGTTTTCCAAGCAACAATTAAAGTACTTCCACTATTCCATCTTGATCACTTAGAATGTCATTGTGAAGCCAAAGTATTCTACTTTAATCTAGGTTAAAGAGATTTCATTTTGGTTCGAGTTTGATTAGGTTTGAACAGCTCTAAAGTTGATACCTTGAAACCAGGCCAGGGCACGACTCGTCCCCCAGGGCACGACTCGTGCCCCCTTGACCTCCCCCTGAATCTGGCGTCCCCAGTAAGGCACGACTTCCCTTTATCCCTAGTCACGACTCGTCCCCATCCAAGGCACGACTCGTGCCACAGGCACGACTCGTGCCACCGAACCCGTAATTCGAAACGTAATAAAATCCTTTAGTAACCCTAACCAAAATTGTCCCAAACTGATTTTCCCTTGTTTGTGAACTTATAAGGACTTCCTAAACTTCATACACATTATACTAATTCGTTTAAACCCCAAGATAACCTAAACCCAAATCAATTACCACTTAATTTCCAACCCATTTTTCTTCCATTTTTCATGATTTACCATCTTAATCCAACTCCACACATTTTCTTACACTCTTAATCATTTCTTATGAACAACAACAATATTCCATAACATTAACTAATTACTCAACTCCAAGAAGACTTCCAAGACATGTAACAACCATTTCAACATCAAGAACAACAATGGATAGTTCATGAGCACATAAATGAAAAGAGGTCATAACAACTCACTTTTGGATTTTATAAGGAAATGTTGATCTTTCTAGCTAGATGACTTCCTCTAGGTGATCCAACTCCAATGGTGCTCCCTAGACTTGATTTTGGTGAAGAAATGCTTGACTTCAAGGCTTGGGCAAAGAGGACTTCAATGGAGGTTCTCTCTATTTTCTCTAGGTTGAAGAAGAAGGATGAATGAAGGAGAAGGAGGTAATGTGAGGAGGGTAAAGGAGGGGGGGAGGGGCCGGATATGGGGGGAGTAAGAGGAGGGGATGGAGGTGCCACTTGGCATGCTAGGAAGGAGCAAGACCAATGGCCCCCCCTTCAAGAACTTTAAAAACCCATGGCTTTCATCCTTTTTAATTTAAAATAAATCCTTAACCCAAAATTCATCCTACTCAAATAACCTCCTTGCACTATTTATCTTATTTCCCTTTTTATTATTTCCCCAAATTTCTTTATTTAATATCCAATAAATTCTCAAAAGATTCCAATCTTACTACTCACCCAATTTATCTTAATTTACGAATTTAAAGACATGATTGAACACAAAAAGCTAGCATAAATATTAAAAGCATCTAATATAATATTAAAAATAAATGCCTAGGGTTGGGGTCGTTACACTCACTCCCCCTTAAAGAAAATTCGTCCCGAATTTGGTAGCCAACTTCTTATACGGATTACATAGCAAAAGTTACCTTTCCCACATTCTAACTTAATACTTTCAATTTGGTTCTCAATGGCATGATTCTACTATACATTTCATAACTCTAACACTCTAGGACTTCACTTCCCAATTAGTCTCTCCAATACTATGATTTTTTTTTTTTCCAAGATTTTCCAATTTCATAAGTAATGTGATACTACAACTTAATATTCCGAGAATATCATACCATCATCACTAATCCGAATTTTCACGACCTCAAAGAAAATATAAATAAATAAAGTAATACAACTTAGGTCACTAAATACATTACATTATCACATTAAAACTTTAAATACTCTATAAGTTTCTCCAGGCCAGTCTATAAGTCAAACCACCGACCTTTCCTAAACTTCAAATGGGTTATCAAACTTTGGCGCCACTTTATCTTAGGTCTTGCCTCTCCAATTTCACCCCAACAAATTAGAGATCGATATTTTCTTCCCAAACTATGCCTCATACGGTTTTATCTAAATGTTAGAATAACAACTACTATTATACGCACTCAACCCTTGGTAACCATACGTACTATTAACTATTAACATCCATTGTTCATGCCCGTAGCATCTCATCAATAACAAGTAATGATTCCTCAACTTTTTACAAGGTTAAACTTAATAGCATTCCTACCTTCCCAAAAGGATCTTCCAAATGATGTCTATCCAATCCCTCTAGTACTATGGGGTTTATACAACCAAACTATCTCCTAACATATATGAGGACTTATCAATAAATATCTCATGATATAAACATCAAATAACTGCCCATGAAATAATAAATATGAACATGCTAATACGATCATGATTTCTATAAACTAACACTCGGTCGACTATATAACACAATTCAATGTTCCACTTATTTTCAGTCCGAGAGACAGATCAATATTCAAATCAAATGGTTGGCCGCCCACAACGGAGCCGTTCCAACTCCAAAACAAAAACCGAGTCTATTGCGACCGACACAATAACAACTCCACCATTTATCAAATCATTTCTCGGATCAAAACTTTAATGTAATCAATCACTATAGGGGGACTAGGTTGCCTTCTTACTTGCTTCTGTA
The DNA here is from genome assembly GCA_022495995.1 of Adenophora triphylla var. japonica. Lineage (NCBI taxonomy): Eukaryota > Viridiplantae > Streptophyta > Magnoliopsida > Asterales > Campanulaceae > Adenophora > Adenophora triphylla. The sequence continues at coordinate 651,440 of JAFEMH010000400.1, forward strand.
CAAACTATATCTTTAAAATAACCAATCTTTCGAAAATTTACAACATCTTTCAAAATTCCAAGGATAGATAAAATGAAATCAAATGAGACTCGAATGGTTTATTTATTTAAAACTGTCCCATACCAGTTTTAATTAACTAAACCACTCACACTTTTAAGAAATTTTCAAAAGATTGATAAGCTACCAAAAATAACTCGAGTGATTTAATTATCTACAACCGTCCCATACCAGTTGTAGATAGTTAAATTACTCACAGATTTTAATGTACACAAAAACGGTTCACCGGCCTTATTAAATCAATTATCCCCGAAGGGTACAAATGCTCACACCGAAGTTCAACACACACTTTCAATTGTTAAAACACAATTAAACAATACCAACATAATATTCTTGTTTGACCTCTATTTATAGTATAGCCACCACTTATAATATTTATACTTAGTTAATTTCTCTATAAGAAAACACAATCTTGCCATACTATTATTATTTCCGATAAATAACACTAAACAATCATTAAGCTTATAAACCAGGTAAATCATCCTCAATTCAATAATTCTTCAAGTTGTATATTCAACACTTTTACTTAATTTGAGTCATCTATTCCCTACCTTTAATATTGGTATTGCACTTAGTAACAACGTATTGCAACATCTAGTTCCCAATTAAATATCAAAATTTTCTAAATAAGAAAATATAATTAGAACTTCACATTTATCAATCATTCCCAAATTTCGATTAAACATTACGGTATAATCTAACTTAACTCTCAATAACCATCAACAACTCAAAATCCGTATAACGTCAATATCTTTCAAGCATCACACTAATCCCTCATGTGATTCACGTAACTAAGTCGACTTATAGTATATAATCATCCTAAAGTATCCTGTCTTCCAGTAAGATTCATCCTCATTTTCTCAACTAATGATAATCAATTCTCAAAACGAACCATATACATATATTACCAATTTCTGAAGTTGATCCTTTAAATCACCAATAACTGTATCTATTATACTTCTTCGTATTTACCCTATTCACCTCTCCATAACTAATACACAATCCACAAATCAAAATGGTCATACTATACATAAATGTTGTCTTAAGTATATCCTTAAAGCAATTTTCCACGGAAATTGTAACACTCCGAAAAATTCAACTAATAACCATTGAGTATCCTACTAGTTTCTAAAATCAGTCATACAAATCGTCAACAAGTGCTAACGAATACTTATTCTTCACAGTTACCTATTTAAGATCTCTATAACCTTATAAATAGCCACCAAGTATCATCTTTTCTAATTATAGTAACAACTTACCCTTATGGAGATTCACTAAGCTCATTATCTTCTTTATCAATTACTTCCCCAAGATGAATCATCAAGTCCATCATCCCAATTAGTGTCCTCTATCTAGGAATCCGAATGCCAAAATAATACCTTATAGCAATTCCAAATCTCAATATCCTGGTATGATACCTGATGAAAACCCATTTTGAAACTCACCTAGAAAACACCACTTAATCAACTAATAGCACATAAGGCAAAGATATATTGGTTCTATAAGATCTCGTACTCGCGATATTTTATAACCCATATAATCCCACTTAGACTATCACTTTCCAATACTAGTCCCATATTTCTAGTCTCCCCACGAGACACCAATGTATAATGACTCACGCAAGTACACAACCATAAATCACTCTTAATTAGGTCATACTTTCGACAATTACGCGTATGTGACATAATATCAATTAATAATTTACCCGACTCAATTACACACAGAGGTAAATCAAACGTAGATAAGGAGACTCGCTTCTTGCGACACCCTCCTCAAACACAACAACTACTCAAGTAATTTAGGTTAACATAACGATGATTCACTGATAGGTACTCGACCAAATCCACCGGCAATACATGCCCACTTAATCACAATTACCAAGATAATTAAGGATGATTCGAGGTACGACCCCATCGGAGTAGAACCTCCAACACATAAGGCAACTCTTAGGCCAATTATGCAAATAAAAGATGAATGTAATGCCACGTGAGAACGAATGAACAGGATTTATAAAAGTATGAACCCTAACTCCCGAGACAGTAAAATACCTCAAATGATGGTGGAGGAATCTATCTTTCCTTAACTCACCTTTCCTTGATTCCTTGGATGGTCAATATCATTTCCTCGTCTTTGATCAAATTCCCGCGTTAAACTCTCGACGTAAGTTATCGCACACTCTCACTCGCCTAGACTCTACCCGAGAACTCTAACCGAGCTCGATACCAACCGTGAGGACCCCGACCCGAACCTACACGTGTCCCAAGCCGAAGCATCCTCAAACTAACCCAATTTTTCCTAATCTTTTAAAACTTTTGTTTAACTTCCAAAATTAAATACAATTATTATAACCATTTAAAAATAAACCTACACCTTTTCACAACGGAGAAATAATTGATCGACTTAGAAAGTAAGAAACGGTTTTAATTACAAAAGGCCTCGCTTATAACATAAAGTAAAGATTTATAAATACAATTCCACAAATGAATTATACCAACGTACTCTTTCTATACCAACCTAATCATACCCCGACACTTCCCACAATATAACTTCCAAACTCCTCACCGCCCTTACTGGGCCGGTCCACCCGTCTCGGAATCTAAAACAAGAAAGGGAGAGGGGTGAGAATAAATCTCAATGAGCTATTATGGATGCAAAGAAGATGCCATACAAGATGCAACACGTAGCATGGCAACACTTAACACATTATGAAAGCGGTAAACACCTTACGTTACCTCATTTTACCTTTTCCCGTCTCGAACAATAAGTCGTACAACGTGGGAGTAAAACTCACTCTTTCGGGTGAACCGCCCTACGCACATTCACCGCTTATAGGTCTCATACCCCGTAGATCCATATAAGAAAAACAGGATACATATATGACCCCTATATTTAGAGTATCATATACTATCATCGCCACGCAGAGAGCCGTTGGCTTCATACAGAGCATTCCCCCGGTTTCTCCTAATCGCAGCTAGCATGTAAAGGCTACTTATCGCTCAAGCAAAGAAGCTTAGCACGCCCCACCCCGCGGCCACAGAGTGGGGAAGGGTCACCGGTATGATGTACCTTCAATCACTTATAGAACAAATCCATAATTGATTGAATTCCATCATACCCACCCGAACATAAACACGTTCAAGCACATAATAGATACTTGAAATAAATCCACAAAACGGGATAATAATATAACAACATGGTAATGTATACTCATGCCAATCAATACCATAATGCAACATTTAAGTAATACACTATGCATAATACCCTTAACGAGTATACATTCAAGTAAGGTATCCATATAACCACATAATCCACGCCGGGATACAATATATTAATACCAAATAATTCACAAAGGGGATAAACAATATAGCCACATGGTAAAATATACTCATGTTCAACCAATATCATAGTACAACATTTATTTAACATACTATGCACAATATAAACAATGTATATGAACTCAAGTAAGGCAAGGAAGTATCATTAATCCATCCTACACGTTCATTATACAATAATACTTAGCCTCTTTACGGGTCTAAGTTGAATCTACCAAGTTGGAATCATAATTGTCTAGTTACCAAACTAGGTTAGCTAACGTTTTCCAAGCAACAATTAAAGTACTTCCACTATTCCATCTTGATCACTTAGAATGTCATTGTGAAGCCAAAGTATTCTACTTTAATCTAGGTTAAAGAGATTTCATTTTGGTTCGAGTTTGATTAGGTTTCAATGCTCTAAAGTTGATACCTTGAAACCTGTGCCAGGGCACGACTCGCCCCCAGGCACGACTCGTGCCCCCTCGACCTCCCCGACCCGGCGTCCCCAAGAAGGCACGACTTCCCTTTATCCCTAGTCACGACTCGCCCCCATCCAAGGCACGACTCGTGCCACAGTGGCACCCACTCGTGCCCCGAACCCAATTCGCACGTAATAAAATCCTTTAGTAACCCTAACCAAAATTGTCCCAAACTGATTTTCCCTTGTTTGTGAACTTATAAGGACTTCCTAAACTTCATACACATTATACTAATTCGTTTAAACCCCAAGATAACCTAAACCCAAATCAATTACCACTTAATTTCCAACCCATTTTTCTTCCATTTTTCATGATTTACCATCTTAATCCAACTCCACACATTTTCTTACACTCTTAATCATTTCTTATGAACAACAACAATATTCCATAACATTAACTAATTACTCAACTCCAAGAAGACTTCCAAGACATGTAACAACCATTTCAACATCAAGAACAACAATGGATAGTTCATGAGCACATAAATGAAAAGAGGTCATAACAACTCACTTTTGGATTTTATAAGGAAATGTTGATCTTTCTAGCTAGATGACTTCCTCTAGGTGATCCAACTCCAATGGTGCTCCTAGACTTGATTTTTGGTGAAGAAATGCTTGACTTCAAGGCTTCGGGCAAAAGAGGACTTCAATGGAGGTTCTCTCTATTTTCTCTAGGTTGAAGAAGAAGGATGAATGAAGGAGAAGGAGGTAATGTGAGGAGGGTAAAGGAGGGGGGAGGGGCCGGATATGGGGGGGAGTAAGAGGAGGGGATGGAGGTGCCACTTGGCATGCTAGGAAGGAGCAAGACCAATGGCCCCCCCCCCTTCAAGAACTTTAAAAGCCCATGGCTTTCATCCTTTTTAATTTAAAATAAATCCTTAACCCAAAATTCATCCTACTCAAATAACCTCCTTGCACTATTTATCTTATTTCCCTTTTTATTATTTCCCCAAATTTCTTTATTTAATATCCAATAAATTCTCAAAAGATTCCAATCTTACTACTCACCCAATTTATCTTAATTTACGAATTTAAAGACATGATTGAACACAAAAAGCTAGCATAAATATTAAAAGCATCTAATATAATATTAAAAATAAATGCCTAGGGTTGGGGTCGTTACAGTCTTATTTTCAGGTTAAGCAATCGCCGGAGCAAACGATATCTTGAATTTGGGCTGATTTGATGATTTTGGCATCATCAAGGGGTTTTTATCGATAAGTTCATGGTAGAAAGTGGAATTTATCAATAAAAATACAATATTTCATATTTTACCTTAGGATCCCTGGGTTGAAATCAAAACGACCGTATAGTCCCTGCCCATATGAGACAAAATTGAAAATGGAAGACGTATTTGTGCGGAGGGATTACGACTCTGTAAGAATTGAATATTGTTTCTCTTCATTTCTGAACCGAAAATATTCATATAGTCGTCCCGAAGTAATTGAGACAAACGAAAAATTGGTGCATGCTCGAATGCATTCAAGAAAGAATGATCGAGTACCTGAATGGATGGATTTGCTGTAAAAAGAAGAGAAATGCCTCAATCCAAGTGCGCTCCGAGGGATATTACCATAGACCATTGGACTTCCCAAACTCGCTTGTTTGCATCATTGAAGTAACTGTATCCAAAATCAAGAAATTGATCAATCATTATTGGAACTTTATATGTGAAAATATGCCAGGACATGATTTACAAGCAAATCAATGCATAAAGAAATTTATACATTACAAGCAGAACAAAAATGACCTAATTAATAACGACTGTACAAGCCCCAACATCAGAAGCTACAAGCAAGATAACTTTAGTTCTAATATAATAATACTTCATTGATTGCGTTGAGGTTAATTTTTGATTGGGTATTTTTTCAGTTATAAGTGAATTTACAATTGAATTTATGGTTATAAATTTTATTTTCATAGCATTAATGTGTTATAGGGTACAACACCTTAAAACATATTTTGTGTAATTCTTGTGCATTTTTTTTTTTGTTTATAAAGCATATTTCCTCTCTCTCACAAATATGTAATCATATAATTTTGTAATCATATAACTGTTAAATCAATTTGAGAAATGATTTTATAAGTGAAAAATGACATAACTGTGAAACACACAACTGTATAATCATATAATTGTGAAATCAAACACAACTGTGAAATCACACAACTATGTAATCATACAATTGTGAAATCAATTAAGAAATAATTTCACAAGTGAAAAATGAAAAATAAGACAACTGTGTAATCATACAATCGTGAAATCATACAATTGTGAAATCACACAACTGCGAAATCATTGAGAAATGAAAAACGATTTGTTTTCAAATTTTTACAAGTGAAAAATGAAATTATTATTTTTAAAATTTGAATCATATCTTGAATGTACTTGTTTGATTTATTTTGACATTACAATTAATAAGGTGTTTTCAGATAATTTTTTCGATTTCTAGATTTTAATATATTGCATTTTAAAATTTTGAGGGAAAATCAATTTTTTATAATTGCGAAATCACACAACTGTGAAAAAATAGAGTGATATGGGCAAAATGGTCTAGGGTCTTATTGGCAATATTTGAAAATGTCAATTATTAAAGGTAGTATTCATTTGACAAAAGGATTTATTGTTCAACGCCTCTAAATATTATTGCCATTATTTGTGAGATTTGATTTTTTTTTTTTGTAACCATTCCCGTATGTCAATTTACTTGATAAAATAACTAATTTATTTCTAATTTTTAAGTGACTACTTTTGATTTGGTTTTATGAGAATTTATGAAATATGTGTTGTGACATTTTTGTAAATAATTAAAATTAGTTTTGAAATAAGCGGTGACATTTTTATAAATAACTGAAACTATTTAAAACATACTATATATATTTGTAAATAACTGAAACTTATTAAACACACCGACACTCACCGATACTAACACTCTAACACTAACAAACACTAACACTCTCCAGCTTTAACATACACAAAACCATTTTTTAACATTACCATTAACACTCAAATTAAAATATATTGGGGCTCATTACTATCACTAATACGCTTTAAGAGTACCACTGACATTTTTTTGCATGAACATTGTTACACTTCAACACACACACACACACTCTCACACTCATTTACAAATATTATAAATGTCAGTTTGTATATTTAAATGTTTACAAATTTTAGTATGAATTACTGACATTTTACAATATTAGCACCGACAATTATGAGGAAATAATTGCGTTTTGCAAAACTCTTTTTTCTTAATCGCCATATAAAAAGAGTTTTCATAAAACATACTTCCTCGGTCACAGATTAAAAGAGTTATCAAAGAGTTTGCACGCTTATCAAGAAGACCTTAAACAAGAATAAACATTACAAGTAGTTTGATAATATAATCGTGCAAAACACTGTTAATAATTCAAGTGGGTAAAGAGTAAAGTAGTAATTATTGTTTTTTGTTTTTTTGTAATTATATAAAAAGAAGAGAATATAAATATTCAAAACACTATTCATTATCTATCAATTTGGAAATAAAGCAAATAGAACTGCTAGTCTCTGATATATATCAAAAGAAAAATAGAACTCTTAGTATGAGACGAAAAAGAGTAACTTTTAGTCCCAAAACTTTATAATAAAACTTTTTAGAGAAAAAAATTTATTTTGTTAAAATAAAATAGACAGAAGTAACATGCGATGAGATTGTGAGTTAAAACAAAATATTGAAAAAGGACAATAATACATGTCTAAAGTTTTTGTGGGCGTGAGTAGTAAAATTAACCCAATAACAATGAATGGTTGAGAAAAGGAAGGGGATATGATATGGGTCCAATGTAAGATTTTCACGATTCTTGTTCAATGGATTATTTACAATTATTTTAGGTGTTTTCGTTTGCCCATTTAAATTGTGCACAATTTAAGCTGGGGTTGTTAGATGAAATGAGTGAGTTCGAGCTTAATTCGGGCTCGATTTGTAAAAACTGGAGTTCGAGTGTATTCGAGATGAACTCGAGTTCGAATTTGAACTGACTTTTAAGCTCGTTTTGTTATCAAGTAGGCTTGTGTTCGTTTTGTTGTACGAGCTTTAATCAAAATCGAGTTGTTTGAGCTCATCTCGTTAAAAGCTCGAATGATTTTGTTTCACAAATAACTCGAGCTCGAGCTCGGCTTGATAAGCTCGTTAACATGTAAATTCTTTGTTCAAGTTATGCTCGAACTCGGTTTATTAAGCTCGAATCATTATTACTTTTGCAAAAAAATATAACGATTATGAAAAAAAAATGAAAAAAAAAATCATTTAGGGACAGACCAACCAAGTGTGAGCTCAGCTCGTTTCAACTCGAGTTCGATAACAAGTCGAATTAGAGCTCGATAATACTTGAAATCGAGATCGATAAGCCTCGAACTAGAGCTCATCTGATTCAGATTTTCCAAAATATAAATTTCAAGCTCGAACTCGGCTCATTAAAATAAAATTTGAGCTCGAGCAAATAGCGAACAAAACACGAACGGTTCGAGACTCAAATTGTGTTGGGCTTAAATGATTAAACTGGGTTTGAGTTACTTTTTGCCAATTGGTTAGTTCAACAGAACAAAAGAAAGAGAGTAAAAGAAATATCACTCCGTAAAAAGGATAATCATAAATTCAAAGCCAAACGGAAACGGCACTTTGTTCAATTTGATTTTGAATTTTCTTAAAAAATTCCCCCACTGTCTTCTTCCAGGCCGACCTGTTAAAGCTTTCTCTCTCTAAACGCTTTTGTCGGCGAGTGTGTCTATCTCTAGAGCTCCGGCTGTCTGGTTTTCAACACCCTTTCCGGAGTTGGGTCTCTCTCTAGAAACTCGGGTCTATTTCATGATTGTAAGAAATCACATTTCTATCTGGGTTTTGCTTTTATTTTAGGGTTTTTTGTTTTGGGGGGGAAAATTAAGAATGAAGAAAGTTAAATTCGACTTGTTCATGTCGCTGAACAGGCAAAGATCAATCCAGATTTTGATGGGGGTAGGGCTTTTGTATATACTTTTGGTCAGTTTAGAAGTTCCTGTTGTTTTTAGGACTGTAGGTCAAGAGGGTTTCAATGGCTTCTTTTATGACGGCTTGCCGAAGCCGTTGGCGCTCGATATCAAAGAGGAATTGGAAGATAAAGAAATCCCAATTCGTCCTTTGACTAAGGTTTCGAATTATTCTAGGCCCGGCAGGAGAATTCGGGAGTACAGGGCTTTATCGAGTTTGAATTTTGATGCTAACGTTGTAAATATTAGTGGGAAAGATGGGTTTTCCGTGATTCAGAAGTCGGCTAAAGAAGCATTTGAGATGGGGGCGAAACTGTGGGAAGAAATTCAGTCCGGGAAAGTGAAGTTGGCCGGAAAAGCACCGGAGGGGAATCGGTCGGAGAGTTGTCCGAATTCGATTACGTTACCCGGTGATCAGTTTATTAATCGAGGGAGAATTTTGGTTTTGCCTTGTGGAATGACATTAGGATCTCACATAACTATTGTTGGGAAGCCTAAACAGGCTCATGCAGAAAAGGACCCAAAAATATCTTTGTTGAAAGAAGGTCAGTATTTGATGGTTTCACAGTTTATGATGGAGTTGCAGGGTTTGAAGACTGTGGATGGTGAGGATCCACCAAGAATTTTGCATTTTAATCCAAGGTTGAAGGGGGATTGGAGTGGTAAGCCTCTTATTGAACAGAACACTTGCTATAGGATGCAATGGGGTTCCGCCCATCGCTGTGAGGGATGGAAATCCAGGGCTGATGAAGAAACTGGTGAGTCAAAATTAGTCCTTTTTTTTAATTTGGGTTTTGTATTAATTGTTTATGTTTAACAACAACTACTTGTGAATATTATTAATGTAATTGCGTTAAAAATCCAAGCTTCGATTTAGTAGTCTAATTTAGGCGAAGACAGAGATGGGTGTGTGCTTGTGTTTCTTTTTTCTTTAGGGGTTGGTGGGTTGGAGGTGGGTGAGAATGTTCTATTAAGTTTAATATGGAGAAGAGGTAAATCACGATTGTTAATAATAGTAAGCTAAAGGTAGAGTGTTTAGCTTGTCATTTCAAGTCTTTATTGGTGGCTAAGATGGGGTAAAGTAAGATGGACAATTTTAGGTCTTTCAAGCATGCTTGATTAAGATTTAATTCGGTAATGTGGTTGTGACTGTGAAAGAGGTCATTGTCCAGTTTGGTACCCGTTTTAACCAGTGCTTGCTAGGATCGATTGGTTTTTTTTTTCCCAGTCATAGTTGTGATGACACTCACCACTATTGCCACTGCAATTGGCAATGAATGACATTCCGTTGATTTTTTTTTTTTTTTGTGTGTGTGTATTCTTACCCCCGCCCAATCCTAACATTTGCCATCATACATGGCTGCTCACGTTGTAATTTTGTTGGTTTTCTCCAGTTGATGATCAGGTAAAATGTGAGAAGTGGATCCGAGATGATGATGATCATACAGAAGAGTCGAAGGCAACTTGGTGGTTGAACCGTTTGATAGGCAGAACAAAGAAGGTGACTATTGATTGGCCCTTCCCGTTTGCTGAAGAGAAGCTCTTTGTTTTAACTCTTAATGCTGGCTTGGAGGGTTACCATGTCAATGTTGATGGGAGGCATATTACTTCATTCCCATACCGCACTGTAAGTCATATTTCCGAACTTCCAGTATCATTCTTTTTTTTAAATTCAAATTTCAAGTTTGTAATCCACGTTAAATGAGCTTATTTAAGTAACAAGGATAGGGACGGAGAGTGAGGAGTTCTTAACTAAGTACGGTGAGTTTTTTCATGGATGTATCTTTGATCTAACTTCTTTGTTGTTCTTTATAGGGGTTTGCTCTTGAGGATGCAACTGGATTGTCTCTAAACGGAGATGTTGATGTTCATTCAATTTTTGCCGCTTCCTTGCCCTCAACACATCCCAATTTCACTCCTGAAAAACTTCTTGAAAGGAAGAACCAGTGGAAGGCACCACCTCTTCCCGAAGGGCCTATTGAACTCTTCATTGGTATTCTTTCAGCAGGCAACCATTTTGCTGAGCGGATGGCTGTGAGAAAGTCTTGGATGCAGCATAAGCATATCAAATCTTCAGATGTTGTGGCTCGTTTTTTTGTAGCACTGGTGAGCAGAGATTGCATGAAATGTGTAGTTTACCTGATGCTTCTTTTCTTTGTCACGCTTTTTCCTTTCTATGTTGCAGTCTTGACTGTGCATTTATGAAATTTTGTCAATTGTTTTGGACAGCATGCGAAAAAGGAAGTCAATGTTGAGTTAAAGAAAGAAGCAGAGTTCTTTGGTGACATTGTCATAGTGCCCTACATGGATAACTACGATCTTGTTGTGTTGAAAACTGTCGCGATCTCTGAATATGGGGTGGGTAGTTGGCTGTGAACAGAATTGTACTCCCTCTGTCCCAAAATTTATGTCCGATTTTTTTTTTTTTTTTAAATCTGCTCTCGATCAAGAGCAAATTTGAATTTTTTTGGACATTCATATTGGGACGGAGGGAGTAAGAGAGAAGAATGTTAGAATGTGCTTAGAAATTAGTCTAATGATGCATCTAACGGTTGCAGGTTCGAACAGCGTCTGCAAAGTATGTGATGAAGTGTGATGATGACACATTTGTGAGAGTGGATGCAGTTATTAAGGAAGCCCATAAGATAGTTGATGGTAGAAGCTTGTATATTGGCAACATCAATTACTACCATAAGCCCCTGCGTCATGGTAAATGGGCGGTGACATTTGAGGTACGAGTGAAGTGATATGTCTTGTTACTCTTCTTTAATCTATTTCAGTTGCTTCACATGAGAACAAAATTTCAATTTAATTGCATTTGTAGCAGGGAAAGAAAGGCGTGTGGTGGTGGTGGTGGTGGGGGGGGGGTAGGTTCTCTCTATGAGTACAAAGTTAGAAAGGTCACAAAAAGAGCAAGAAGCCTACTTATATTCTATCTAATTACTTACTTTAGAAATGAAAATGATAATGCTCAGTTTTACCATGAAAAAATTACTCTTTTAATCAAGTATAGATTACGAGTGCAGGTAATATTGATAAGTATGGGAGTTAGAGAGGGAATGATTGTGGGGGCCAAAAAGAAAATTTAAAAGGATTTTTTAAAAACTTTTGAAAGACCAATAATTAAATGGGTTATTACTTGAACTTTGTGGGTCTATGTGTGCTTTAAGGCAAATCATTATCACATTTTCACTTATTAGTACACCGGGGGAATTATGCTAGACTTTTTATTGTTGACTTGGTCTTAAGTTTCCATTCGCATTCTCAGCAATTTGTTCCCCTTCTCAGAGTCCATGCCTTGTATTCAGCAATTCTATCCCTAATAATTTGGGAATAAAATCGTGGGTTGATTTTTTTTTATTTCTATTTCATTGCCGGTGGAGGGTGGGTGGAGGCTTAGAGTCTCACTTATGGGTAACACATGCATACATTGACACATTTTAACACTATGGAGTGCACTTGTAGTTCATTGATGCACTTTGAGTTAAAAGACACTTTAAGTTACTTGTTGAAGAGCCAAGTAGCAAGTCAACTTGTGTCGCTCCATTTTTCAATTTCAGTTGGTCACAGCTTGCAAAGGGTACAAACTCAGTGGGTTTTATCTTTTTAAGTGGCTTGTGTGTAAAGTAGATGGCCATATGCTTTGGTTCTTGATTTTTCCTCTACCAAGTAGTGTTTTGGACCTTGCAAAACCTTAGTGTTACCATGTGCTATGCATATACTTGTGCTATATATAGACTTTGTTTTTTCTGCACAGAAAACAGTTTTACTTTAATTTCTCACTTTATCTCTCTTTTGTTGGTGTTTTAGGAGTGGCCGGAAGCAGATTATCCACCTTATGCAAATGGGCCCGGATACATTCTGTCATCGGACATCGCAGAGTTCATTGTCTCGGAGTTTGAGAAGCATAAATTGAGGGTACCTGACATCAACTCTATCTCTCCGTGTGTGTGTGTTACACCAACTGCACTCCCCCCACCCCCCACCCCAACCCCACCCCAACTATGGATGTAAGTGGTACCTGTTTGTGTGTGTATATGTGTGTTACACCAACTGCACTCCCCACCCCAACTATGGATTTAACTGGTACCTGACATCAACTATCTCTGTGTGAGTGTGTGTGTGTGTTTGCCAACTCCACTTGTCCACCCTCCACCCCACACGCACACATATGTATGGGTGTAACTGGTTTCATTTTTGGTGCAGTTGTTCAAGATGGAAGATGTGAGTATGGGAATGTGGGTAGGGCAGTTCAACAACTCGAGACCCGTTGAGTATGTACACAGCTTGAAATTTTGCCAGTTTGGGTGCATTGAAGATTATTATACAGCACATTACCAGTCACCAAGGCAAATGCTTTGCATGTGGAATAAATTGCAACAACATGGCCAACCTCAGTGCTGCAACATGAGATGACAATTCTGGTATTATTCTCGTATTGTATGTTGCCAATCTCATGATATATGGAACGGGACGGGGGGAGGAATAAGAGAAGTTTTGAAGTCATAGGGCCAAATATGTAAATTCTCTTTGGGGGTGAGTAGGAGTTGGTTAAAATTCTTTCATTATTTTCTCTGACGTCTTCTGTTTGTTGTAGGTCTTGCCCAGAATGTAAAATTATGATATATGTTTATAGGAAAGCTTCATAGTTATATACATACATATAACTAGCTTCTTGTAAAGAGCAGTTGAAGATGATCTTCCTCCATTTCTTAGAGTTTCATTCTCCCTAAATAATACCTAAGGTTTATTATCTTCACTTTCAAACTTTTAGTTTTGCAAATATATTGAACTCAAATAATTTTTTTGGGTGAAAAATCATTTAATGAAAAAAAAATAAATATCAGATCATTTATTTTTGGGAAAAAAAAAAAATTTGGAACAAAGGGTATTAATCTTACTAATTTTTATGTATAAAGGGGAAAACGTAAGGAAGCTTGTTTGGCCTTTAGAAACGCACTGCGACGAAGATACCATGAGGGTGAGCAATACCGTCCGGTTCAGATAGGTGGTTTAAAACTGCTAACCAAACCGGTCAAACCATGCACTAACGGTTCAAGGTTCAATCCGGTCCGAATGTATTAACCGGCGGTCATAACCGGGGGTTCGACCGGCCCATTTTCAAAAAATATTACCGTTTCTACTGTGTGTGCACAAAATACATGTGACAGTAAGACAGTGTATAACATATCTGTGTTTGTGTATAACATATGTGTGTTTGACGCCTGTTACGTACTTGTGTACGAGTGTTTTTACTTGTTCAAGCTTTGTCTCTTTTTTTAAGCTCTCGTCTCCCTTTGAAAATTGAAGAGTAAGTAGTAAAAAAAATTGAAAAATGTTTTTGGGTGTATAAATAGAACATTTCAATTCATTTTATTTTTTCTCAAATAAAAAAAAAACTAGAAAAAAAATCAAAATATCCTTTGATAAAAAACAAAAACAAAAACCGGCAAACTGGGAACCGGAACCGTGGGCCGTAAGTCGCTGGTCCAGTTTCGGACGACCTTTTCATCAAATCATGTACCTGCGGTTTTCGACCACAAGTGGATCATATTTGATTAAGAAAGTAATACAAAGTTTACATTTTATTTTTTTATCAAATTACAGTATTTCAAATAAAACGTATGAAAGGCAGTTCGAATCCTTTGTTAGACAAAATCTATACAATCGAGCACAAATGAGAAAAGAATTACAATGAATTGAAATATAATATACAACATAAAAATAATAAAGAGAAAACCGTAAATTCATTGTCTTGAGTTTGCTTGAATCCGTGCCGTAACCTCCTTGAATCGTCATCTTGAATTTGCTTGAATCCGAGTCGTGTGTGACACACTCTCCTTAAGACTAATTCGCCCCCTCACTACGACTGCTCGAGGTCTTCAATGGACGTTAGTCTCCCAGGATAAAACGGATGAACCGGAACAACTTTGCACTTAAAGTTTTTCGGCGAATTTCCCTATGCTTGGACAAAATCACCATGGATATTTCTCTAGGAGGCCAAAGGAAGAAGATAACAAATTGCAAGAGGGAGGGTGGAAAGATTGATGAAAAAACATTCTAGTTTCTTGTTGTGGGTAACTCTCCTCTAGCTCCACCAAAAGTCCTAGGATTTTATGTGACGACCCCAACCCTAGGCACTCAATTTTTAATATTTAATTATATGCTTTTAATATTATGTTGACTTTATGTGTTCAATTTTATCTTAAATTCTTGAGTTAGGATAAGTTGGGTGAAAAGTAAATTAAGGAGCTTATAAGAATTTATTGGACATTAAATAAAGAAACTAAGGGAAATGATACAAAATGGAAATTTAATAAATAGATAAATATGTGGGGAGGTTAAATGAGTAGGATGAATTAATGGGATAAGGTTTATTTTAAATTAATGGGAGTAGGGTGAAAGCCTTGGATTAAGTTGTAGGAGGGGCCAACTTTCTTACTCTTCCATGCCTTGCCAAGTGTCCTCTTCCCATCACCTCCTCTTACTACCCCTCCCTTCTCCCTCATTTCTCATTCATCTTCAACCTAGAGAATTAGAGAGAACCTCCATGGAAGCCCCAAGTTCCAAACCTTGAAGCCAAGAATTTCTTCACCAAATTCAAGTCCAAGAGCACCTTTGAAGTTGGATCGCCTAGAGGAACTCATCTAGCTAAATAGATCAACCTTCCATTTCAAATCCCAAAAGTGAGTTGTTATGATTCCTTTCTTATACTTGTTCATAAGTTCTTGAATGATTGTTCTTGTTCTTGTGATGATAATTTCTTGCTTGGAAACCTAGACGGGAGTTTAATGAGTAGAAAATGAACTTGATTGAAGTAGGGTTTAATGAAGATGATCTAAAAGGTTTGAAATGGGTAGAAATGGTTATTGATGCTTGTAAAATCTTCTTGGGTTGAGAAAGTGGTTAATGTCCTAGAAAAATGTTGTTATTCATGAAGTGTCAAAAAGGTGTAAGAAAATGGAATGAGTAGATTTAAAGGGATTAACTTGGAATGTGTAAATGAAATGGGTTGGAAATCTAGTGTTAAATGATGTAGGTATATCAATTTGGGAGTTTAAAGTATGTATTATGAGATCCATGAAGTGGGTATGCTTTTCTAGGTGTTCAAGACAAGGGAAAACTTTGGTTGGGACAAATGGGTATGAGTAATTTCTGCATTTATGTTGATTCTGGGCTCAGTCACGAGTCGTGCTGGTGGCACGAGTCGTGCCCGAGGTGTGGGACGAGTCGTGACTAGAGTTATAAGGAAGTCGTGCCTTGTAGGGGACGACGGAATCGAGGATGGTGCAATGGGCACGAGTCGTGCCCCTGGGGCACGAGTCGTGCCACTGGCCCGGTTTTTCACATCAAGTTTAGAGCTATTCAAACCTAATCAAACTCGAACCAAAAAGAAATCTCTTTAACCTAGATTAAAGTAGAATACTTTGGCTACACATTTACATCCTAAGCGATTAAAATGGAATTGGGGAAGTACTTTAAATGTTGCTTGGAAAGCGCTAGTTAACCTAGTTTGGTAACTTAACGAAATGATTCTAAATTGGTAAATGGAACTTGGATCCTTATAGAGATCATATATTGTCATATAATGACTAAGTAAGATAGGTTGATGATATCTCATTATCTTACTTGAGTACCTATTTATGGATTGGATTATGCTTGGTGTATTATATAAATCTTTCTTATTTACGATTATTGTTGTACATGAGTATATTTTACCATGTGGTTATATTGCTATCCCGTTTGTGGATCATATTTCAAGTATCTATTATGTGCTTGAACGTGTTGATATTTTATGTGAATGGGGGTATAATGGATTTCAATCGGTTATTGATTTGTTCTCTAAGTGATTGAAGATTCATCATACTGTGACCTCTCCCCTCTGCGGCCAGACCGGGGTTCACTTCATGGATATGTGCGGTCGGTTCATAGGAATGCGATGTCTTATATTTTCCCCGGAAAACGGGTTTTATAAGATGTGAATATGCCTAAGCCAGTTCACGGAGATGAGTTATAAGCATAACTGTCTCGGTTACATGGTATGGGATCCGGTGAATATGCATTCGCGAGATGTAGTGGAGTATTGATACCCACGGTTATACGACTTATTGTTCGGACGGGAAAGGTAAACCAAGGTAACGGAATGTGTTTACCGCTTTCCTAGTGTGTTATGTGCTACCATGCTATGTGTTGCACTTTGTTTGGCATCTTCTTTGCATATCATAATAGCTCATTGAGATTTATTCTCACCCCTCTCCCTTTACTTGTTTTAGATCCCGAGACGAGGCGGACCGGCCAAGTGAGGACGGAAAGGAGTTGGTACGTGGTATTTTGGGATTTGTCAGGGTACGTATAGGTTGGTGTAAAGAATGTATTTTGGTATAATTCCTTTATGGAGTTTATGAGTATAAAACTTAGTTTGTACGTTATAACTAAAGTCTTTGTAATTAAAACAGGTTGTTACTTTTCAAAGTTAGTTATCTCCTCCTCCGATGTGGAGTAGAGTGGAGTTAGTTTGAGATGTTATATTATTAATGTTTATGTTTGAAAGTCAAAGTAAAGTTTTAAAAGTTTAGTGTTTTCGGGTTAGTTTGAGGGCGCTCCAACTCGGAACACGTGTAGGTTCCGGGTCGGGGTTCTCACATTTTATATGAAGGTCCTTTCAATTTGTAACCCCAAGACTCTTGGTATGTATCCAATTAATCCCTTAATAATTTGGATTTATTGAACATCATCAATATCCAATTAATCCCTTAATAATTTGGATTTATGGAACATCAATATTTTGATGAAGTTTCAAAAGTTACACTTTCAACTCATCAACTTTGAGCTATCATATCTTTCTTATCCAATACTAAATTGGACATCTAGATATTTCATTTTCATGTTCTCACAACATGAAACATGAACCCACAATAATCTTTGTCAAACGACAAACGATTCATGTAAGGAAAATACACAATTTCCTTCACATATAACAAATTTTTCCAACAATCCCCCACATGAAGGAAATTAATGACGAGTTTGGTGATAGAGTCCGGCAGACGAAAACTTGCATACGATAGGTGTGGGAATGCCCATTGAACCTTCGCTCGTACAAGCATATTTACTCTACTCGCAAGTCGGTAGACGCGATGTCCTTGAACCGTTATGCTTTTTGTGTAGCCGATCATATACTTGACACAAGTAACGTCCTAACATAGTTCAATTCTCATAGCTATGTTCATTCATGGCCCTGAACATTTTGCCTGGTTCTGTGAGAGGGTCTACGAATTGAGCCTCACACAATTCTTCTCGAAGCGGCCCCACTTCTCTCTCACATAGGTGATTTCTTAAAGGTAACCCGTATTACCCCGCTCGAATTTTCGACGCGTAAGAATCATTAAAAGCCATAAGCTTATCCTTGTCCTTTCGGGATGTCACTCACAGGAATGGACTTGGGTTTGATTCCCCCACAGTGACGCTACAAGTCTTTTAACAGTTAGGTTGTCCCATTGAATCTAGTTCTTGGGATCTCCAGTCATCTAGATTGGGTTTTCCGCTGTGTTTAACTTTTAAGAGGCTTTAGTCCCATTCCCCTCGTCGAGCTTTCAACTAACTCTCTATTTAACCCTTTGGTTAACGGATCCGCTAAATTTTCCTTTGACTTAACATAGTCAATGGATATTGTGCCAGTTGAGAGTAGTTGTCTAATGGTATTATGTCTTCGACGAATGTGTCTCGACTTACCATTATACATATGATTGTGTGCCCTTCCAATCGCTGATTGGCTATCACAATGTATACATATTGATGGCACGGGCTTCGTCCATCTTGGAATATCTTCTATAAATTGGCGTAGCCACTCGGCTTCTTCACCACATTTATCTAACGCTATAAACTCAGATTCCATCGTGGATCTAGCTATAACCGTTTGTTTAGAAGATTTCCATGATATAGCTGCTCCTGCTAATGTGAATACAAATTCGCTCGTAGACCTTGAGTCTTTTATATCGGATATCCAATTAGCATCGCTATACCCTTCAATTACCGCTGGATGTCTAGTATAGTGTAAAGCATAATCGCGAGTATATCTTAAGTACCTTAGTACTCTCACTATACCATTCCAATGTTCCGCTCCGGGATTACTTGTATACCGACTCGCCTTGCTAACCGTGTAAGCAATATCTCGGTCTAGTACAACTCATCAAGTACATTAGACTTCCAATGATTCTCGAGTATTCAACTTGAGAAACTGTGTCACCTCTATTCTTTGATAGATGTTGACTCATGTCTATTGGGGTTCTAGCAATAGCTAAGTCATCCTTGCTGAATTTCTCAAGAATTTTATCCACATAATGTGACCGGCTTAAAGCAAGTCCATTTTGACATTCTTGAAATTTTCACGCCAAGGATTACGTCGGCTAACCCCATATCTTTCATGTCAAACTTTGAGTTCAACATATCTTTAGTGGACTTTATCATTTTATCACAACTTCCTATGATAAGCATGTCATCTACATAAAGACACAAAATGACGTAGCCATTTCCCGTGTCTCTAACATAGATACATTTGTCACATTCATTTATTTTAAATCCACTTTCCATCATGGCTTGATCAAACTTTTGATGCCATTGTTTTGGTGCTTGTTTCAAGCCATACAATGACTTTACTAACTTGCACACTTTATTTTCTTGCCCCGGCGCGTAAAATCCTTCCGTTGCTCCATGTAAATTTCCTCTTCTAAATCCCCATTTAGAAAGGCTGTTTTAACATCCATTTGATGTACTTCAAGATTCCGCAATGCGGCTATTGCAAGTACAATTCTTATGGATGTTATTCTCGTAACCGGAGAATATGTATCAAAGTAATCAAGGCCTTCCTTTTGCTTGTAACCTTTAATTACAAGTCTTGCCTTATACTTGTCAATTGTTCCATCCGTCTTCATTTTCCTTTTAAAAATCCACCTATATCCTAGTGGTTTACTTCCCGGAGGAAGATCCACTAATTCCCAAGTGTGATTTTGTAAAATGGAATCAATCTCACTTTTAATGGCCTCTTTCCACAAAGGTCCTTCGGAAGAGCTCACGGCCTCTTTATAACTTTGTGGTTCACTTTCAAGCATATAGGTTAGAAAATCTGGGCCAAAAGATTTTTCTACCCTACCTCGTTTGCTCCGTCGAGGTTCTACCTCCACTTCATCATTTTCATCATGATGATTTGTTCCTTCGACTTCTTCTTCTTCTTCTATTGAATCATGTCTCCGTTTAGATGAACTTGCATCATCTCTTTTGCACGGAAACAAATTCTCAAAGAAAGAAGCATTTCTTGACTCCATTATAGTATTCTTGTGTATATATTGAATCTTCGATTCATGCACAAGAAACCTATAAGCACTACTATTGTGAGCATACCCAATAAATATGCAATCAATAGTTTTTGGTCCAATTTTCACCTTTTTGGGAGGTGGTATTGAAGCCTTTGCAAGACACCCCCACACTCGCATGTATTGGTATGAAGGCACTCTTCCATGCCACAATTCATAGGGGCTCTTATTTATTTTCTTTCGGGGCATTTTATTCAACACATAATTTGCCGACAAGACGGCCTCTCCCCACATGTTATCCGGTAACCCCGAACTTATTAACATGGCATTCATCATGTCCTTTAGAGTCCGATTTTTCCGCTCGGCAACTCCATTGGATTGTGGGGTGTATGGTGGTGTTGTAACATGTTTTATCCCATGTTGAGCACAAATACCTTCAAAAGGGAATTCATACTCACCACCACGATCACTTCTTATGACCTTTATTTTCCGGTTGAGTTGATTTTCAACTTCATTTTTATAGAGAACAAACTTCTCTATAGCCTCATCTTTACTTTTGAGAAGATACACATAACAATATTTTGTGCTATCATCAACAAAAGTCATAAAGTACTTATTGCCCCCTCGTGTTTGTGTTGACTTGAAGTCACATAAATCCGTATGAACCAACTCAAGTGGTTCATTATTTCTTACAACCGAATGGAACGGAGGTTTTGTAAACTTTGCCTCTACACAAGTTTCACATTTATGTTTGTAGTCTATTTTACATTTTGGTATGCAATTCATGTTAATTAATCTACGTATAGTATCATAGTTAACATGTCCTAGTCTACCATGCCACAAATTGGAAGACTCAAGCAAGTAAACGGAAGAATTATTCTTATTCATCACATTCATCTTAGGCTTGTTAGCCATTACATTGCTTTTAACAACCATAGCACTAAGCTTAAACATACCATCACAAACATAACCTTTGCCTACAAACATTCCACTTTTAGACAAAGTAACCATATCGGATTCAAACACAACACGAAACCCATGCTTAATCAAAAGCGATCCGGACACCAGATTTTTCCGGATTTCGGGCACATAGAGCACATTGTTGAGAGTCAACTCTTTCCCGGAAGTCAACTTCAAGACCACCTTTCCTTGACCTTTCACATCGGAGGTGGCGGAATTTCCCATGAACAATTTCTCACCATTTTCAAGGGCTTCAAGACTACTAAACATTTCCTTGTTTGAGCAAACATGCCTAGTAGCACCGGTGTCAATCCACCACTGATTTGGGTTTGAACCCACCAAATTCACCTCAGAAATTACCGCCGCCAAATTCATATCGGAAACTTCATTCGAGATGACATCCACCATGTTTGCTTGTTTCTTTGGCTTCCTACACTCGGAAGACTTGTGGCCCACAATGCCACAATTGTAACAAGTTCCACCGAACTTTTTCTTGGAGATTCCTCCCTTTGGCTTCAAACTAGAACCACCCTTTTTGGGACCAAACTTGCCTTTGGCTTTGCCGTGGCCTTGCCATTGGCCTTGGAGCTATCAACATGCTCCACAACATTGGCTTTCGCCACAAGAAGATTATTCAACTTCTTCTCCGCAATTCTATTCTCTTCCTCAATCCGAAAACGAATAGCAAGCGCTTCAACATTCATTTCTTTTCGTTTATGTTTAAGATAATTCTTGAAATCTTTCCAAGCGGGAGGCAACTTTTCAATTATTGCCGCCACTTGAAAGTTTTCACTAATTACCATCCCTTCGGTATGAATTTCATGAATGATTATTACTTGACTCTTCCACTTGACTTTTAACAGTTTTTGAGTCCACCATTTTGTAATCGAGAAAACGGCCCACAATGAATTTCTTTGTGCCGCGTCATCGATCTTATATTTATATTCCAAGGACTCCCAAAGTTCCTTTGCGGTTTTCTTAACACTATACACATTGTATAGCGTATCCGACAATCCATTAAGGATGTAATTTCTGCAAAGAAACTCGGAATGCTTCCAAGCATCAAGAGCCGAGATGGCTTGCCCATCCGTCTCATTCTCACCCAACTGTGGCGGATCTTCCTTAAGAAATCTCGCCAAGTTCAAGGTAGTCAAATAGAAAAGCATCTTTTGTTGCCATCTTTTAAAGTCTTGGCCAACAAACTTTTCCGGTTTCTCACCATGATGGTTCGAAACAGTTTGGACAACCACCCTTTGAGAGTTGGTTTCCACACGAAGCGCTTCCTCCACACGAGGATTCTCGGAGTTGTTCCCAGCGTTGGTTTCCACGTTTGATTGAGTAGCCATCTGAAACAAAACAAACAAGTTTAGTTCACTGTTTAAATAGTTTTCCTTCCAACGAA
This sequence comes from Adenophora triphylla var. japonica, assembly GCA_022495995.1. NCBI lineage: Eukaryota > Viridiplantae > Streptophyta > Magnoliopsida > Asterales > Campanulaceae > Adenophora > Adenophora triphylla. The sequence continues at coordinate 673,959 of JAFEMH010000400.1, forward strand.
GAGACAATAATTTGTCTTAAGATTGTTAGACAAAATCTATACAATCGAGCACAAATGAGAAAAGAATTACAATGAATTGAAATATAATATACAACATAAAAATAATAAAGAGAAAACCGTAAATTCATTGTCTTGAGTTTGCTTGAATCCGTGCCGTAACCTCCTTGAATCGTCATCTTGAATTTGCTTGAATCCGAGTCGTGTGTGACACACTCTCCTTAAGACTAATTCGCCCCCTCACTACGAGTGCTCGAGGTCTTCAATGGACGTTAGTCTCCCAGGATAAAACGGATGAACCGGAACAACTTTGCACTTAAAGTTTTTCGGCGAATTTCCCTATGCTTGGACAAAATCACCATGGATATTTCTCTAGGAGGCCAAAGGAAGAAGATAACAAATTGCAAGAGGGAGGGTGGAAAGATTGATGAAAAAACATTCTAGTTTCTTGTTGTGGGTAACTCTCCTCTAGCTCCACCAAAAGTCCTAGGATTTTATATGAAGGTCCTTTCAATTTGTAACCCCAAGACTCTTGGTATGTATCCAATTAATCCCTTAATAATTTGGATTTATTGAACATCATCAATATCCAATTAATCCCTTAATAATTTGGATTTATGGAACATCAATATTTTGATGAAGTTTCAAAAGTTACACTTTCAACTCATCAACTTTGAGCTATCATATCTTTCTTATCCAATACTAAATTGGACATCTAGATATTTCATTTTCATGTTCTCACAACATGAAACATGAACCCACAATAATCTTTGTCAAACGACAAACGATTCATGTAAGGAAAATACACAATTTCCTTCACATATAACAAATTTTTCCAACATCCTTGACTTTTCTGAGAGAAAGTAAGAATATACTCGTATGTCATTAAGCCAAAGGCTAGTGACCGAAGTTTTCATTTATGAATTTAACAATTTTAAGTGAGACGACAAGAATTGCAAATTTTGCAATTTTAAATGAGACGTTATTCTTAGATATTTTACGGCGTGAATAGCAGCGCAATATTTCTATGAAAAGAAGCCGTCCAGAAATTGTCATTTTGCATGACGTTTGAGGTTTTTTTTTTTTTTGTGGTCACAAATAACAATGAAGCATCTGCCCCTTCTATTTAGAGTTTAAACCACACTTTTTCAGTGCTTACAAAACACTCTTTTTCCAGGATGTCTAAATTCTTAAGAACATCCTCTACCAGAAATCATCCAGGCTTCGGAACATCAACTTCCATTATGGGGATGTTGACGACGATCGGGTCAACTCTGGCCAGTTTCATGTTCTTTTGGACCATAATCCGTCAGTACTGTCCACCGGAGCTCCGGCTATTCTTGGAAAGATACACCGCCAGATTCATGAGCTTTTTCAATCCTTATGTACGGATTTCTATCCACGAGTTCACCGGAAGCAATCTCCGGCAAAGTGATGCCTACACTTCAGTCGAGGCATACATAGGTGGGTTGTCATTTAAAAAAGTCAAGAGGCTTAAAGCTGAGATGGGGGCGAGCGGTCAAAAGTTGACTTTAAGCATGGATGATCATGAACGAATCAGGGATGAATTTCAAGGGGTTGAAGTTTGGTGGGTTGCTAGTAAATTGGCGACATCATCAAGGCCAACCACATATCCGGAGCCGGTGAAAAGATTTTACAGGCTCACTTTCCATGACAAACATAGAGAGATAATAACGGAGAATTATTTAGAACATGTGGTGAAGAAGGGGAAGGAACTAAGAAGAAAGGAAAGGCCGAGGAAGCTCTTTACTAATAGCGCCTCTAAGGAGGAACGTCACAGCTTCAACAAGAGCTCGGCTTGGAGCCATATTAAGTTTGACCATCCAGCAACTTTTGACACATTGGCAATGGAGACGGAGAAGAAGCAGGAGATCATTGAAGATCTTCTTAACTTTAGGGAAAGTAAAGATTATTATGCACGAATTGGGAAGACATGGAAACGGGGATATTTACTATATGGTCCTCCTGGAACTGGGAAATCAACTATGGTTGCTGCAATGGCAAATTTGTTGAGTTACAATGTTTATGATCTTGAGCTCACAGCTGTAAAGGATAACACAGAATTGAGGAGGCTTTTAATTGACACCACGAGTAAATCCATTATTGTTATAGAGGATATTGACTGCTCACTTGATCTTACAGGTCAAAGAATGAACATAAAGGAAAAATCTTCAAAAGACGAGTCGAAGGAGAAGAAAGAAAATATTCCCAGGCAACCCAAAGAAGATAGTGGTAGTAAAGTTACTCTATCAGGGCTATTGAATTTTATTGACGGGTTATGGTCTTCTAGTGGAGGGGAACGTATAATTATTTTCACAACTAATCATGTGGAGAAACTTGACCCAGCTCTTACAAGAAGGGGTCGAATGGATATGCATATAGAGCTTTCTTATTGCAGCTATGAAGGATTTAAAGTGTTGGCAAAGAATTACCTGGAATTGGAGACACATTCAATGTTTGAAGAAATTGAAAAGCTGATGAAGACGACAAAGATTACACCTGCTGATGTTGCTGAGAATCTCATGCCCAAGTCCAGAGTAAAAGATCCCGAAAAATGCCTTTCAAATCTGATTGGAGCTCTAGAGGAGGCAAGAGATAGAGAAACAGAGAAGGAGCCACCTCAACTGCAAGAAACTCAAAAAACAGCATCAGATACCAAAGTAGTAGTACCACTAGCAAATAAGATTTGATGATTTCTAAGCATATGTAACAGGCAACATTATCTGATCTATAAATAATACTACCTCCGTTCCAAAATGAATGTCCACTTTTGTTCTTGAGCAAGTTAAATCTACATTTCTCATTACAACATTTCAGTGAACACTGATAGAAAGTAAATACTGTTGTTAGTTCACAAGGCTACAAAGGATAAAAAGGGTTACCTTTTGAGGGAGGATGGCTATAGTACAAAATCTGAATGATATTATGAACAGATCCAACCAGCCCAAATGCTAGGAGGCATACTCTAATAATGGAAATGAAAAATAAAACAAGGGTTTCCAACATCTAAGGGAGAACACCTTCGGTCATAATATAGGTAAAATATTATGGTACACTGACTACAAGAGAAATAACTAATGAGCTCCCACCAAATTTGTTCTTTTTCCAAAGTAGACATACTAAAATTGGACTACTAAATCCAAACAATTTTCTCCCGCATCACAGTGACCCTGGTCGAAAAACCAAACTGCATGGAAGCGGGTGATTGATTGAAATTTGCCATGGACTAACTCTAATTTTGTAACTTTTCCTACTGAGTGGACTTAAATGCAAAATTTTATATCTTCTTATATATAATACAACCAAGCCTTCCCTGGAGAAACAACACCTACTGCTTTTATGGGGGAAAAGGAAGCTTTAAAAGTCATCTGTATCATCATCTTTCATCATTGGGCCATCATCAAATCCAGAACCCGGGGCAAGCTCATTTAGATCAACAAACCTTCTTTTTTGTGAACCACCTTCAAGTTCATCTCGGTCTGGGCTGTTCACTTTAGTAGGGGGTTGGATTTGCTCTTCCTTAATCGTCTCTGGTTGCTCTATACACATGGTTTGGTCAAAATCACATTGTTTCAAATGGATGTCAAAGCAGGTTTTTTAAATGGATACTTAGATGAGGAAGTTTTTGTTGAACAAACAAAAGGCTTTAAAGATCCATTTCAACCAAACCATGTGTATAGGCTTGATAAAGCTCTTTATGGGTTAAAACAAGCTCCACGTGCGTGGTATGGTAGGTTAACTAGCTTTTTACTAGAGTATGATTTTACTAGGGGAGAAGCAGACATGACTTTATTCATTCTTAAACATGGAAAAGAACTTGTCGTGGCTCAAATCTATGTTGATGACATAGTATATGGCTCTACATCAAAAACGTGTTTAAACGACTTTGTAGAAGCTATGACATCAACATTTGAAATGAGTATGATGGGGGAACTTAACTTCTTTCTAGGCTTGCAGGTTAAACAATCAGGTGAAGGGATCTTTATCTCTCAAAGCAAATATGCAAAGAACTTACTGAAGAAGTTTGGGTTGAAAGGATCGAAAAGCTCAAAAATTCCTATGAGCACGTCTCTCAAAGTCGGAAAGGATCAAGTAGGAGAAGATGTGGATCCAACCCTATATCGTTCCATGATTGGTAGCCTCCTTTACCTTACTTCTAGTCGTCCTGATTTGATGTTCAATGTATGTATATGTGCTAGATACCAATCCAATCCTAAAGTGTCACACCTAAATTCAGTTAAAAAGATCATTAAATATGTATCTGAAACTAGTGATTTAGGGATATGGTATAGTAAAGATACTAATACTAATTTAGTAGGATTTAGTGACTCATATTGGGCGGGTGATATGGATGATAGGAAGAGCACTAGTGGGTTTTTTTTTTTTTAATTGGGTAACAATTTAGTTTCATGGTATAGTCGTAAGCAAAACAGTGTCTCTCTTTCCACTCTTGAATCCGAGTATGTTGCGGTGTACTGTAGTTGTTGCTCACAACTCATTTGGCTAAAACACATGCTAGATGATTATGGGCTTGAGAGTAATTCCTTGATTATGGCTAAAACTGTGATAACTTGACCTTTTTGTTATGGTAGGTCAACACTTAGGTTATCATGTTTGATATTATTCCCTTTCATGTGCTTCAAGTGACAAAGTCACTAATATTTTTATGTGATAAATTAAAAGGCAAAGAAACATTTTATACCATACTATTCTCTCGAGCTCGGGGAACGGCGTTCGTGGCGACGATGTACGCTTGCCAATGAGAATGTATGAGGTGATTTATGCTTAGTATTAGGGACATGGAGCTCGTTACTACAGTGTACCCTACTTGAAAGGCATAAATCAATAAAACGTTTCACTTAAATAAGACTCGAGGCACGGAGCTCGTTACTACGATGCTTCCTTTTTTAAAGAAGTGCAATGAAATTTTATAACTAGCAATGCCTCATGTACTTATAAGTTAAGCTTGTTATGCCTCAGGTGTCTAAAAGATAAATATATTTATCAAGGGGCTATTATCATTTATGATATCCTATGTGTTACCATCATTGCCTTAACACATTAGTGTGTGCTATATTTGTTTTTATTTCTTATTTTTTCGAAATATGTTGATTAAATTCTTAAAACCTGAAAGTCTTTTTTAAGAGTTTACGATTTTGAAAACGTCTTCAACAAGTTTCCTTTATTTTTGGGTAAACTTTGTTAAGTAACAAATCCCTATAATTTTGATATTTGTTCTCATTAATTTCTGATTTGCTTGCTTCTTTTCGTTTACCTACCTTCTTTTATTTTTATTTTCCGTTCAAATAAAAAAAAAGGGATAATGGCTGTGGTTTGTTGTGGTTGTTGTGGAGAAATAAGGGTGTGTGTTTGAGTATAATTAAAAGAGCTACAATGTAGGGGATGATGAGAGTTTTTAGGAGTTAAGTTAGGATAGGACTTATAGTGTTACATCAATTTAAAATGTTGGTCCCTATCTAAATCCATAACCAACTCTCTTATCTCTCTATTTACTCTCTCAATTTTCTACTTAATCCTCCCTTAACCATCTCTTCCTTTTCCCCTCACTATCTGTCAGCGTCTTCTCCATCTCTCCCTCAATCTAGGTCAAACCCATCTCCAAAATTCGTCCATGGATTCCCCATCAAAATTGATCACTGACCAAATGGACATTTCTCCAAGTGTTGCACCGAGTGTTGCCTCACGTGTTACCATAGAAACATCTCCAATGATAACACCATCTTCATCTCCTCCTTTAGCCATTATTGCAGATGCTTCCCCGCTTGATTTTGTGCCTCAGGTAGCTCCAGCTGAAGACCGTGTTCCAACGGTTGTGCCCAAGGAGAAGAAAAAGAGGAAAACCCCTTCCTCATCTCTACAAACTGCCCCAGCTACCAAAAAAAGGACTTCCAACAGGATTAGGTCCATCAAGAACAAAGCCAACTCCAATACATCATCAGACCCTGTGCAGATTTCTAAAAGCACCTTAAGTTTGTCTTCAGCCCATGTTTCAGATGAGAACTATGATGCAAGCAAGGAGAAGGAACTGTCTAATGAGACTCTTGAAGCTTGGTTTGATGATGATGAAGAGATACCTATTGCTGAACTTCGAAAGAGAAAATCAAAAGGCAAGGGTAGTGAAAGTGAAAGTGTTACCAAGCGTGCTACCAAGAGTCGGGCAAACATCCGAGGTAACACTCGCTTCGCCCGTACTTCTTCCAAGTCTCTTAAAACTGTTTCTTGTGATCTTGATCTCTCTGATCCTTCTAATGATGAATTTATTCAGAAAGATGATGATAGTGATTTTCCTAAACCTTTTCTTACCTTAGAGTTCTATAAGAAAGAAAATATGGAAGCTTGGTTGAGCCACTCTAGGAAGAAATTGTTAAAGGAAAAACACATTGATGAGGATGATTTGAAAAAGAATGGTATTGTTCAGTTCTTGGAGGATAGGAAGTTTCTGAAGGCCAATAATCATGCTTCGGTTTTTGTTGAAAATGTTGTGAGAAATTTCTTTGCCAATTTGTATGCTAATCTAGATAATGAAGGTTCTGAAAAGTATGGGAAAGTGTTTGTCAGCGATAGGGTTTATTCTTTTACTCCTGCCTCTATCAACAAAGCCCTAGGTATGCCTAATCTAGATGATGAAAGTGTGCATGTCAACCGTGATACTATGGCAAAATTCCTTACCAACAACAAAGTGTTATCTTGGCCAACCAATTCAAAAGAGAAGTTCCTAGCCTCTCGTATTACTTCACTCTATGCTGTTTTACACAAATTATGTATCTTAAACTGGCTCCCTACTACAAATGAACCCACGGTTACTTTGGAGCAAACAAAAGTGTTGTATAAACTGGGAAAGAACCATAGGATCAACTTTGGGAGGCTAGTGTTCAAACATTTAGCTTCTCGGGGTAGGAAGAAAGACATAACATTTTTTCCGTATCCTTCCTTGATTTTTAAGGTTTTGGTTTCCCAATCTCTTCCCATTGATGCCTCGGAATCATTCACTTTGGAGATTGATTACTATACCATGGATACCCAATTGAAGAAGGGTAATAGGTATACCAAGGATCTCCCATAGGACAAGTCGAAAGACAATGTTGGTTCAAGTATGTGCTCCCTATTTCTGATGCTACCCCAAGTGTGCCTTCTAGTGCTGCCCCAAGTGTTTTTGTAGGAACTGATGCTGCAAGTATTCTTTCGAATGTGTTTAATCTTCTGGGCAACACTTCACCTTCAATCCCAAAGACTACATTTCTCAACTTTTTTGCACAAGCAGTCAAATGCAATTGGAGAACTTGTTGATGGTTGGTTCAGCTTAAGCGGGAAAACCGATAAGTTCATCACCGAAATTTCTTCCCAAACAGTGGGGATGAAGTCTTTGCTTCTGTCTTTGTGCGAGGGTGTTACTACAGGTGCTACCACAAGTGCTGGCACAAGTGTTGGTGCAGGTGATAGGGAAGGTACTCAAGAGGAAGAAGAGGATGTTGAAGAAGATGAAGGTTGAAACCTGAAGGTTGATGTTGCCACAACTCATGGCTGGGGAATTTATTTGGTTTCAATAACTTGGTTTATGTTTATGATAATTTGTGATTCTTAAACTATGTGGTATTTAAAACTTAATATTCTAGGTGGTCTGTGGATATTTGCTTTTGGTACTCTGGTTTATCATTTGCTAGCTTTTGTTTATTTCTAAACTTATGGGTTTGAATGAATTAGTTATGTGATAAATCATTATTTCAATTGACTCCTTGGTTAAGGGGGAGTTATTCTTCATGGAGATGATATGTTTGATGTTTTGATACTATGCAATAGACATGGCCCAAAAACCGAACCGGACCGGCTAACCGACCGATTTTTAACCAGTCAAAACCGCCAATAAACCGGTCAACGCGGTTAACCGGACCGATTTAATCGAAACCGGATTTTTCAAGGTTCGATTACGGTTGGAGTTTTTTGAAAACCGGTCAACCGCCGGTTAAAACCGACAGTTAAAATCGACAGTTAAAATCGACGGTTAAATCGCCGGTTAAATCGGCAATTTGAATTAAACTTCAAACGGTCATATGATCGTTGGACTTGGGACCCTTGCTGCTCATGACCGTTGGCCACTGGGCCTGGCACCTGTCCCCTTCCAGCTCCAGTTGCCTGGCGTCTGTCCCCCCCTTTCCAGTTAGTAACGTTAGTAACGGTCCTTTAACCAAAAAAAAACATTTTGACTAATTATAAATATCACCTCCCTCCTCTCATTTTATTTTCACATTATTTCTCTCTACTCTTTCTCTTCTAATCTCTTCTACTCTCAAATATTCACATATTCTCTTACACTCGTCCAATTTCCAGTTAAATATTGCCTCATTTTCAATTAATTTTCTAACGAAATTAGTATTTTTCTTCATTTTCATTCATTTTAAGCTCCAATTTCTTTCCAAACTTCATTTTATCTTACACAAATGGCTGGAAATCAAAGAAGAAGCAATTTAGGCAAGTCACATGCTGGTTCTTCCTCCCCCAACGATGATTTTGATAATCAAAATCCAAATATCCAACAAAGTGAGGAAGAAGAAGTTGTTGAAATTGAAAGTGTTGGTACTAGGAGGGGTAGGGGGCCGAGCTACTAGGGGAGGTGGTCGGGGTCGGGGACAACCTACTAGAGAAAAAGAGCCTACATCCGATACTTTCGCCATCCATTTCACGAAAATAAAAATTATTCCTGATGATGATTATAATTTTCGAGCATTTTGCAACTATTGTTCCACGTCTTGATCATTCAAAAGAGGCGGAGGGCATGAGACGCTCAACGGGCATACAACGTCAAAATATCCCGAGAAACTTGGCATTTCCACTACCCAAACTCAATTACAATATCAACATAGTTTGGGTTCAGGTGCATAAGGTTCGTCTTTCCCTTCCGTCCTTTTTAAATTTGATAAGTGGGTTTATAGGGATGGACTAGCCAAATTAGTTTGCGTTAAAGACCTTCCTTTTAATTTTGCGGATGACAATTTTATGGAAATTTTGTTCGACTTTCTTTAAATTCCGCCGCCACGAGAGTACCACGTACGAATCTCGTACGTGATATTACTAGAGTGGTGAAAAAATATAAAAAAAGATTTAATTAGTGTTTTATCAAATTTAGAAAATAAAGTTTCAATTTGTGCCGATGGTTGGGGTGGTCATTGGCAAAGAAATACTTATTTGGGCGTTACTTGCCATTGGATAGATAATTCATGGACTATCCAAAAAAGATTAATTGCTTACAAAGATTTTGAGCCACCGCATTCCGCGAAAAATATTTGTGCAAAATTATATGAGATTTTTTGTTGAGTATGGTATTTTAAATAAAATATTTACTATTTCATTTGACAACGTAAGTGCTTATACGGCTAGTTTACCCGACTTAATTACCGTTTGTCAACCCTCACTTAGGGGTAAGTTTTTTTATATTAGATGTTTATGTCATATTATCAACTTATGTGTTAGAGATGGTTTGAATGCATTAGAGGTTTTTGTTAAGCCAATTAGACATTGTATTCAATTTATTTCTAAAAAAATTCTAATGCAAAAAAATAGATAAGATTTTTAAGAAGTAAAGGTGTGGCGGACAAATATTTTACTTACGATGTTCCAACTTGTTAACCGATGGTTTTGCCTATAAAGATATCCTAAAGCAATTTTTTTATGTCAATTGGCTATAATGAACGTCTACTTGCTTATCAATGAAATGCATGCACTAATTTATGTGAATTGTTAAAGATTTTCAATACCGCTACTTTGACTTTTTCGGGAGTTTATTATCCAACTTTCATTTTGGTGCTTAAGCATTGTGTTGCAATTGTTACTAGTTTTAACAATTTAAGACAATGCCCTATTTTAAAAGAATGCATTGTTTTCATGAGACAAAAGTGGCTTAAATATTTTGAAACTATTCCGTCTCTCTTCTTGGTTGCAAAATTATTAGATCCCCGAGTTAAATTAGATGATTTAGAGTGCATTGTAGATTATTATTATATGAAGTTATATAATGTTTAGGTCAAATTCAAGCAATTCAACTTTCAAAGGTAAAAATGGGGCACAATGGAATAAGACAATGTAAATTCAAGATGTCGACAAGAGATTTAACGAGAAAAGCCCTTGAACAACTTGTTCGCCGGCATAAAACCTCAGAAAGATGGAATATTATTAGTATTGTGATGGTAGAGAGCAAATGAACAGTACAAAATGTGTTGCTAAGAGAACCGATGTGTCTGTGTGTATACATGTGTTCGTTTATTTAAATTACAAATGATGATAACGGTATCAACTAAGTAAATGCAATCCCTCCTCATGCGCCTAGAATCTTGCAAGAGGTTACTGATGTCGTCTACATATCCGTTGCTGAGTAAATGTTTGTTGAAGACGTTGTTTGACTTGGTCCATCAAGTTTTGCAAAACGGTTCCTACAATGTCGCCTTCCAGTCATCATGAACAAAGTGGATAGTCTATCAAGTTAAACTGCTAAGATGATGTCTCAGGATGTAACATGCTGCTGTAGTTTTTTAACCCCGAACAATTGCCCCTGAATTTTTGGAATATCTCAAATATATAAATTTGAATTTCAAAAATTCTATCTCTAACCGCCTGGTTGCTGATCTTGGAAGGCGATATGTTCTGCTTGGTTCACGGATGGTGCATGGCTTAAATTGAGGTAAGGATTAGCATAAAATTTGCCAAAGAAGATAAATCTTCTATATATATACGGGATGAGGATGTTGAAGACTTTATCAAATAATCAAGAAGGACAAAATGTCATTTGGTAAGTCTTCCTTAATATTACTTCTGAACTTCTTGTATACATCAAAATGTTTACCATCGTCTTTTCAGTTGTCCATTCAAAGCCCAGGCTTGCTGCGAAAGCTTTGGTCGCCAAATACAAAGGAAGAACTAGTGAAGACATGCTTCCTGCACCCAGGTTGGAGCTTGGGAATGCCTCAGGAATAAAGAGAAAGAGACAAGGAAATAAAGACATAGAAAAAGTGGGCTCCAACGAAGATGTGTTAGAGACTAAGGTATAGTAATTCTTTCCCTTTCATTTTTATACCTTGTTTTGATAAAAAAAATATTTTGATTTTAGGCAATAACGGCAGTTAAGATGATGGTTAATGAAATCAAATGGTGGAAGGATAAAGTTGTATCTTCAACTATGGAGAAAAAAGAATATGAGGCGGACTTAAAAATGGCTTTTGATATGTTAAAAATAAAGGAAGAAGAGATGGAAGAGATGAGAAAGAAACATGTTCAGAAGATGGAAAACCTGCGAGATGAATTGGTGGCTGATGTAACGACCCTAACCCTAGGCACAATTTTAGTATCATATTATATGCTTTTAATATTAATGTTAACCTTATGTGTTCATTTATGTCTTTAATTTCTTAATATTAAGATGAGATGGTTGGGAAATAATTTAGAATCCTTAGGATTTCAAGGGAAACAAAATAAAACATCTTGGGAGAAGCATAATAATAGAAATGGATAAAATAAATAAAATGTGGGTAGTTAGGCTTCTTTGTGTAGGGGAAAGAAGTAAAGGGTTTAAATTCATTTCTTAAAACATTTAGGGGTTTGAGTGTAGGAATTGGAAAGATTTTATTAATAAGGAATGGGGGGCCATATCCTTAATATCCTATCCTTCACCTCCTTAGTCAAAGCCACCATACTCCTCCCATACTCCTCCATCCTCCTCACTTTCCCTAATCATTTCTTCTTCCTTTCTCCTAAAATTATCCATGGAAGATCTACCTTGAAAGCCTCACTTTCCAAGTTCCTACCAAGTTCAATTCTTCTCCATTTGACAATCCGGGTGTACTTTTGTGTTTGGGGCAACTAGGGGAGTTTATCAAGCTAAGAAGATTCCCATGGCCAACTCGTGGATACGATTCGTGAAATGAGAGCCAAATCGTTCTGATCAACTTAAGGGGAATTGGCACGAGTCGTGCCCTGTGGAGATCACGAGTCGTGCTTGCCAAGGGATGCATGATTCTGGGAAAGGCCAAAGGGGCACGAGTCGTGCCCTGGGGCACGAGTCGTGCCCTGGCCTGGTGACGTTGGATCAACTTTGGAGCTGTTTAAACCTAATCAAACTAGAACCAAAATGAAATCTCTTTAACCTAGATTAAAGTAGAATACTTTGGCTACACAATGACATCTTAAGTGATCAAAATGGAATTGGGGAAGTACTTTAAATATTGCTTGGAAAACGCTTGGTAAACTAGTTTAGCAACTTGACCAATGCGACTCCAGCTTGGTATATTTAGCTTGAACCTTTATAGAGGCCATGTATTGTTGTATGATGACTATTTAGGGTGGGTTGATGATACCTTATTGCCTTACTTGAGTTAATATTCATTTATTATATTATGCATAGTGTGTTAAATAAATGTTGCACTATGATATTGGTTGAACATGAGTATATTTTACCATGTGGCTATATTGCTTATCCCTTTTGTGGATTATATTTCAAGTAACTGTTATGTGCTTGATAATGTGTTAATCAGCTGATGTTGGGGGTATAACATAATACGATCAATTATGGAAGTGTGACCTAATGTGATCGGATTATGTTATATCTGTGACCGTCCCCTCCTGTGGCCACATGTCGGGGTTATAGCATCTGTATTGAGCCAAAAGCCTTACAGAGTTGCTACTTTCTTATATGGTTCCCTGAAAAATGGGTCTTATAAGATGTGAGTATTGCTTAAGCAGCTCACCTAAGATTGGAATATTATATCCAATGTTGTACGACTATTGTTCAGACGGGAAAAGGTAAACCGAGGTAATGTAAAGTGTTTACAGCTTTTCTAATGTGCTATATACAATTTGTTATGTGTTGCATCTTATTTGGCATATTGTTGCATTCATAATAGCTTGCTGAGATTTATTCTCACCCCTCTCCCTTTAATGTTTTTAGATCCTGAGACAGGCGGACCGGCCAAGTAAGGGCGGAGAGGAGTTTGGAAGTGATTTTGGGGATTGTCGGGGTATGTATAGGTTGGCATAGAATGTGTATTTTGGCATAATTCCTTTATGGAGTTTGTAATTATAAACTTTAATTTCTACGTTATAACCACAATCTTTTGTAACTAAAACAGATGAATACTTTCAAAGTTGGTCCACTCTTCCTCCAATGTGGAGAGGAGTGGAGTTGTTTTGAAATGGTTATGTTAATTGTGTTATGTTTGAAAGTTAAATCAAAGTTTTAAAAAGTTTAGGTGGTTTGAGTTAGTTTGGGGACGCTCCAACTCGGGACACGTGTTAGGTTTCGGGTCGGGGTCCTCACAGTTGGTATCAAAGCTCGATTAGAGTTCTCGGGTAGAGTCTAGCTGAGTGAGAGTGTGTGATAACTGACGTCGAGTGTTTAATGCAGGAGTTTGTACTAATAGCGGGTAATGATGGAGATCAGGATCGGGCTTTGGGAAATGTTGGTAATCCGAATGCCGAAATGATGGATATGTTCCGAGTGTTTCTTCAGAATATGGCAAATCAGAATCAAGGTAGGGGACAACAACCCGAAGGTAGGCAAGGGCACCATGGCTTAGAGAAATTTGTGAAGATGTCTCCTCCTAGTTTCAACGGAGATCCGGATCCGACGAAGGCGGAAAGATGGCATGAAGCTATGAATAAGATTTTCGCGGCAATGGAGAGCTCGGATGCAGAAAAGGTAAGGTGCGCCGTTTTCAAGTTGGAAGGACCCGCAGAGCACTGGTGGCAGGTAGTGAAGGATGGCTGGGATCGGGATTTGACACCGCAGACTTGGGAAAATTTCACACGCAAGTTTCGGGATCATTTTGTTCCGATGGTTACTAGAGATAAGAAGGAGGTTGAGTTTCTGAAACTGGAGCAAGGGACAATGACTATAGCACAATATTCAGCCAAGTTTACGGAGTTAGCCCGATATTGTCCTCATTTGGTACCAGAGGAAGAGAGGCGGATCTACCGGTTCGTGAAAGGCTTAAGGGTGGATTTCCGGAAGCAGTTACTGACGCATGACTTCGCCAACTTCCAGGCAGCCGTGAATATGGCGTATCTGATTGAGAATGATATAGAGGAGCATCGTGGTAAATTTGAGGGTGGAAGCAGAAATAGATTCCAAGGTCAAGGTTCTGGGCAGAATAGAGGGCAGACAAGGACATCAGCTTTGGGAGCTGGTAGAGGAGGAAATGTGGCGGCTCCGGCAAATCGTTCGACTCCAGGTCAGTTTGGGACATTATGTGGATATTGTAAGAAGCCAGGCCATTCAGAGGACAAGTGTTGGAGCAAGCAAGGCAAATGTTTAGAGTGTGGGGCAACAGGCCATTTCCGGAAGAATTGTCCCAAGTGGCAAAAGAAGCAAGCTTCGGGTAGTGGTCAAGGGGGACAAGGTGGTGGTGTGAAGAGAGATATTGACGGGAAATCCAAGGATAGAGTGCAAGGTCGAGTGTTCGCCTTGGGTAGAGGAGAGGTCGATCACAATGTTGTCATTAGAGGTATAGTCCCTGTCTCAGGAGTTAAGGTCCGCATTCTTATAGATCCCGGGTCTTCCCATTCATTTGTGGCATCTCATTTTGCATTTTCATTGCATAAATTGCCTGAATCTATGCCTTATGTGTTGGAGGTCTCTACTCCTATGGGAGAGTGCCTCGCATCTTCTTTGATATATCGTGGTTGTGATGTGACCATATGTGGGCATTGTAAGTACCCCAATCTGGATCACCCCCTTTCAAGCACACGGGAAGCACCGCAGACTCATCAACGCAGTCTCGACGACCCCTGGCACTCAAAACCCTCTCAAAACCCCCAGCCAAACCAAGGGAGGGGCCTTTCTGGGACAAAAAGGGACAAAAGGACCTTTTGGGAATTTTCAGGAAATTGGAAAAGCACACATGGTCCGTACGGACCTCTTTGCTTTAATAATTACTGAATCCTCTTAAAGTCTACAATATTCCCTCAAATCCCGGGGAAAATGATTACCCTCCTGCAGAGTTGGTCCGTACGGACCTCTTTGCATGTCAACTTGGTCCGTACGGACCTTATTGCACAGGGAACATCATAATTGCAGAATATTCACCATCATCACAGATTCCCTCAAATCGAGGAAAACCAAAAGTCTGGATTACCAGGGAGGTCCGTACGGACCTTCTTGCACCAAATCTGGCACTATAAATAGAGGGCTCCCCCTCCTCATTTTCACACACCTCCCACTTCTCTCTTCCTCCCTAAGCCTTCTGGCTTCCCCTCTAAGTCCTCTCGAGGCACTCCCGGCCCCTTTCGGATCCTTCTGAGGCCTTCCGAGCCCCCTCGTGGTTCTCCGAAGCCTCCCCGAGCGCTCCCGCGACGTTCCCGCGCTGCCCCGAGGCACTCTCGAGGTACTCTTAGGCCCCTCGTGGTACTCCGAGGCCTTGCCTGGTCTTTCCACGGTGTCCCGGCTCTTTCCGAGTCAAACCGGTGATCCCAAACCACTCCGAAACTCTGCCCGAGTGACTCCTGCCACCCCAACGCACGCCGAACCTCTGCCCGAGTGATCCCTGCGATCCCCACGCACGCCGAACCTCTGCCCGAACGCAGCCTGCAACATCAACTCACGCCGAAACTCGTCCACGTACAACCGCCCTCCCAAAGCAATCCCGATCCGTACCGGAACGCTACTCCGACCTCAAACACTATTCCTCAGCGGAAGACAGACACGAACCAACATTGGTAAGGCTTCCTTCCATTACTATTTCAATACATTTCAATACGTAGTGTACAATGTAGACATCCGACACAGCATGCATTTTTAAGAAAAAGCACACACACACACACAACATTTTAAAGGATATTAGGGGTATCCGAAAGACTCGTTTTACGAGGCGACTCGGGTGAGCTCTAATATTCTAATATTCTCTTCCCGAGGAGTCATCTGACCTCCGAACTCAAAATCTCATCACACAAAAACAGTTTAAAATTATCTTTAAACTGATGCCCTTTTTCAATGTTTTGGGCTTAATAAAAACGGCGTGGCGACTCTACAATTGCGAAAACAACGGCGAGACACCTCCAACACGCTAAAGCGGAATAAGCCAGATGCCGGGGCGCGATTGCGCTGCCTCTCGGATCCGGGCGACATTCCCGAACGGCGACGAATGCGAGATGCACGGGGCCCTCCGCGCGCGAGCCGGATCCCGGGTAATTTCAGTTGGCGACTCTGCTGAGGAAATTTTGTTTTAAAAAAAAAAACTTTTAAACAAAACAAAAGATTTTTAAAACGATGATGAGGGTCAAACTTTCATTTTACCCCTTCCTTTAACTGTTGTGTGTGTGTGCACGTGCTTTACTTTTTATTTTACAAAAAAATACAAAAAAATGCATCAATATACATCTCGTGCATACATTTAAAATTCTTCAAAAACTTCGTTTTACTCGTAAAAGAATTTTAGAGACCGCACACTACGCGCATCGCCGCCTCGGTTACACCGCACACTACTCACACCGTCGCCTCGGTTACACCGCACGCTACGCGCACCGCCGCCTCGAATACACCGCACACTACAACCCTCAACCCGGAGTGGTCTCGCTTGCAGTCCGTTTGTCTTCCTAGGCCTCTTGGACGCGCACGGGATCATTCCAAACATCCCATCCTAGCCAAGCGTCAACCCCGCACGTTTGAGTCTTGAGTCACACTCTGTCCGTACTTCTGGTTTTTACCCACCCGTGTCATACACCTGGATACATATACCATGCCGGCCATTTTTCTCGAGTCGTGGCTCTGAACTCAAGATCCTTGCGCAAGCAAAGCGATGAAAGGTCATGCTAAAATCTTGACTCGATCTTGATTTCCGAAGCTACACCTGCACGATGTTCCGTCCCTGATATACATCCATGCCCACATGACACCATGTCATCAAGCCTTTGATACGTCAGCCATGACAATATGACCCGGCCAACGCCTAACATCACAGATCCCTTGCGCAAGCAAGGTAAAGAGAGGTCATGCCGAACTCTTGACCTGATCTTGACTCAGTGGCCGGCTCGGTTCACTATTCACATGGCTAATGCATCAAAACGAACATGACAGGATCGGTCCTTAGGTTCGATTTTTCTTTTAGGCCGGTGGAAACCGCTTGCACTATAGGACCCTCGCCCGGGCCGCCCACCCCGGGATGTCGAAATACAGGTGCAAAACGAGGGGCTTATAGCCGCACAGATGGTCTCCACTGGCCCAGGATCTAGCATAGTTGCGAAAAAGAAGAACAATCTTTTCCAACCTACCTAGGATTCTGAGAAAACACTGTTTTAAGTAAATTTAAAACAACAAAAAAAACTATTAAAAGAAACGAAAACCGCATGCCACGTGAGCTTTCCCCCTTTTATCCCGTAAGGCCATTCCTGTGTCTAAACCTTGCCCGTCACCCCCTCCAGCGAACCGAGAGTGGTTGAGAATACCCGGAGCCGCCTTTTCGCATCGAGGTCACAAGGTCCGATAGCCCTTCCAGCTTCAACGGTCCGCACCGTCCGCTACTCTCCCATGACGGGATCACCGTATAACAACAGTGAGGGAAACGGAACCCCGCCACTAAGGAACCTCCAGACAATGGAGGAGGTGCTGCGAGCCTTCGAAACCATCAAGAAGCGCCAAGAAGAACAGCAAGCCTGGATCGTAGACACCTTGCGTCTTCGAGGAACAGTCGCAGTTCCCCAACCTGATGGAACCGTTGTTCTCATAGAGGACGAAGACATACCGGCTCCCCCGGTTTCTCAAAGCTATCAGCAAGTTCCGCCTCCGCCAAGCTACGAGATCCCAAAGAACGCAAGGCGCCTCTCGCTCAAAGCTCCTCAGCGTCTGGGCCAAGCAGCCCGACATGCCCGCCAAGACAGCGGTTTCCGGCTCGCACATCAAGCTCGGCACCAATAGCACACATACGTGCTTGCTCCATCCGATCCCAATGCATCTCGGTATCCCCCAGGATTCAATCCTTTGCCTCTATATGAGCCTCGCAACCACAATCAAAAACCCCCAAGGACTGGTGGCAACACTAATGGAGGGACATCATCAGGGGAGCAGCCAAAAACCTCCGCGATCTGGTTTGAAATCGAACCGCATGCAAGCTACTTTCCGGGACTCATGCCAAGGGAAGATTGGCCACCTGAACCAGCACCACTCCCTCTAGAGCTACAACCATCCGAGAGTAATGAAGCCTGGTCCAATCCCTCGTCGCCTATAGTCTAGCTTCGAGTCTTGTTGTCTGTGTATTCACATCTTTTGAGTCTGTTGACGGCTTTACGCCCAACGATTGTGAGTCTTTGATCAACAATGTACAGTCTTCACGCTTTCAATAAAAGGTCCGACCTTCCTAAAAAATCATTTCATTGCAAATAATGATGTTAACTAATCAAAACAAGCTTAATAACAATTCATCTATACAAAGGGCAAACACATTAATTAAATAAATGCATCAAGCAAACATTTAAGCATGTTGCCAAACGAGAGAAAACCGGCCCAAGCCGCCGAGAAGGTTTTAATCACAACGATTTGCAAGATTGCCGAAAAGCCAAAGAGACGCAAGTTCGACGCCATTTCCAAGACAAACCAGATCTTCCAATACCTCAAGAACGGGAAACCACCTTCATGAACAAGGAAGACCCACACACGTGGGGTCAAAACCAAAAGCATCATGGCCCTAAAACGCCTCGCCTCTCACTTCGTCATCCTCGGGGGACATGCTATACAAGAAACGCTACCACGGGCCACTCCTACGCCGCATCGCCCAGAAGAAGCAAACAAGTTCATGAACGAAGTCCACAATGGGGCTTGCGGTCCCCACATGAACGCTGAGCCCCGATGCAAATCATTCTCAGATAGGCTACTACCGGATCTCCATGGAGGCGCATTGCATCCACTTTGTCCGAAGCCGCGACAAGTGCCAACGGTTCTCCAACCTCAATCATCTACCTCCCCACGATCTCTACCGCATGACTACACCCCTGCCATTTGCCACTTGGGGAATTGACGTCATCGGGAAAATTGCTCCGCCAGCAAAGAATCTGGCCATGAGTTCATCTTAGTAGCCATCGACTACTTCACCAAATGGGTCGAAGCCAAGTCCTACAAGGTACTCACCTCCAAGAAGGTCGCGCATTTCCTCAAGGAAAACATCATCTCGCCGATACGGCATCCCAAATGAGATCATATCGTACAATGGTTCACACTTCGAAGGGGAATTCGATCGTCGCCGAATTCAAGATCACACGCCACAAATCTTCTCCCTACCGGCCACAAACAAACGGCGCCGTGGAAGCAAAGAAACAAAACCCTCGAACGGATCATCCGAAAATGACCACCCGAGGACGAGATTGGCCCGAGAATCTGCACCTTGCACTTTGGGGCTATCGCACATCGCCGTAACAGCCACTGAGAAACCCCATTCGCCCGACATACGGGATGGAAGGCCCTTCCCTATTGAATTGGAAATTCCCTCACTCCGAGTGCCGCTGAAAATGACATCAACGAAGTCGAATGGCTCCGGCCTACACGACGAATTGGCTCGCTAGACGAGCGACGACTAAAGGCCATGGAACACGTCCGAGCCTATCAAAGCAGATGGCTAGAGCTTTCGACAAGAAAGTCAAGTCCCGAGACATCGTGGAAGGCGACCTTATACTCAAAGAAAAGCCTCCCACTCGAACCAACCCACTGGGAAAATGGGAACCCACATGGATCGGCCCTTTCGTGGTTCAAAAGATCTTCTCCTGAGGCGCCATGAAGCCGATGCACCTAGACGGCAATCCCTTCTTGAATCCAAATAACTAAGCAAACTTCGCAGATACTTCGCCTAAAGAAGAACAACCGTGCATCTCGCACTCCATGTAGTGTCGAACTACGCAGACTGAGCCCTCTAGTCCTGGGGAACGTAGGCAACCTTAATTGGTCCGGTCTAAAAATACACAAAAGTCAAAAGTTTGAATGTCAATCAAGACCTCCATCAAGCTACGCACTTTTCAAGAACACGCCCCAACAGTCCACCTTAACCAAGTCAAACGACGGCGGCAACATCAAAGGACATCCGAGGGTCACTCAAAGATCAAACGATCGACTCATGCCCGCTTCCAAGCCAGGGCTTGTCTTTGCCTTCATGCGCTTCAAAAAAAGAGCTCGAGCAAGGGGTCACAAAAAACAATAAAAAAAGAAGCTCAAGCGTAAGCTACAAAAAGAGGTCAAGAGCCCGACGCCAACAAAGAGGCAAGGAAGCTACGAAAAGACCGTCAAAACGACTTGTCGTGGATCATTCAACCTCTCGGCCAAGCACAAAGCCTAAGCAAAGGGGATTGCCGTCATGGCCTGCATCGCTTCGCCCGCAAATGCAAATGTAAAAGTCCAAAGACGGACGCCGACAAGGGTCACAAAAGAAACAAAGGCAAACAAGAGATCTTGCGTCTCGACAAAGCTTTAAAAGTAAATCACAAATCACTAACGGTTACAACATTTCTTGATGAGTTCAAGCACGGTCTACTCTCAAGTTCACAACATGCTAAAAGACAAACTTTAATACATTTAACAAATAAAGTGTTTACAATGCAATGAATGGATACCTAGGAGGTCATTCCGCGCCATCTCGCGCTTGTCCCCTCGCCATTCTTCCCTTTCTTCCCTCGTCCCCGGCGAGTCTTCTTTCGCTCACGCGAACCAACTCGCGTCTCTCGGCCCGAGATCGTGATCCTCCCCGTAGAGTCAAATAATCCAAGAGCTCTCGTGGCTTCATTCGCCCGTGCTTCGCTCGGATCTCCTCCCCGCGAGTCCGCAAAGAGGACCTCTCCCCGTCGCCTGGTCAACTCTAGTCTCGTAGTCAAACAAAGTGTCTCCCGTCACATCCCGAGGGTCGACTGTGCTTCGGCACTCCTAAGGCAATAGCTACTACGGCAACCGGTCCCGTAATCGCTACACGCCTCGCTCTCCAAAGCCACTTGGGATCGCCCAACACGCCGCTCATACCAAAGCCAGTGTACCGAGTCGTCAATACGACACTCTCCCGACGTCTAAGGAGCACCACAGAGGGAAAGCGGAATACTTCCATACCCTCGTAAAATACAAGAAGGCACTGAAGCCGCCATACAAAGAGGAGCTATCTCCGCAGAGCAAGGTCATCCTGCACCAACAAAGGCTCCCCGCTTCATCCCAAACCGCCGGAAACAAGCGACGGAATATAGAAGGAGGACCAAGACAAACCCGGGAACTCGACGACATAAGACCCTTCCCGAAAGACCCTCCTAGTCTCAATCCTCCAGCCGAGGAACCCACCAACGGATCCGATGCGTACCAAGCCGTGCCATCCATCTCTCCCAAAGTGACCGATCCATATCCAACACAAGAGGTCACTGAGCAAATGACCACGGGCTAAACGACGCCTGAGCCTCGGGCATGGCCCGAAGTCTCTCTCGCAGCCCACAATGTGAGCAAAGCGGGCTTCCCCTCTCATGAAACGATCCCCGCCGCTGTACGATCGATACCATGAAGAGTCTCCCCAAAGACCAATCGGAACAATATCCTCTCCACTGCAAAGTGCCCAACCACATCTAGCAAAGCGCCATCGCAAATGCCAAGGGAGCCGACCATGAAAAGCGTCGCCATCACGCACAAGGCAAATGCATCCCAAAAGACATCACTCATCATCAACCATGAACCGCTCCCTACTCGAAATGTCAATATGACCCGAATCAAGGATCATGCCCCGCACTTCTTCCAACGAAGTACGAAGAAAGCCCGCAAGCTTCACGCTCACCGCAGCACCACCAATCAAAGGAAGCGAGATGGCCTCCACCTCCGGGCCCCCCATCAAAGCCCGAAAATCCTCAAAAGTGGGCACCATTTCATTGTAGGAGAAGCAATACACATGCCTCCTAACATCCTGTAACTTCGCGGCACCCGCAACAAATCCCAATCAAGAACCAACTCCTTAAAAGACCAAATCGAGCAAAGACGAAACCTTACCTCGAAAGCCCGTCTCGATGCCTCATACGGCGCCGCATCCACGTTTTCACCGCTCAAGGAAGTGTGCTTGCCTCTCCCCGCGAAAGCCTCGGCAAAATTCTAGGAACGTACGAAGAATCCATGGCAAAAATGGAGGTTCCTAGAGAAAATGGGGAAGAAAGCTCGAAAATGGCCGCAAATGGGGAAATGGGAAGAACTGCACACCGGAAAGCATTTATCTCCTTCCCAAAAGCAAGGTTGGTCCGTACGGACCTCTTTGCATGCTAAGTATGTCCGTACGGACCTCCTTGCAACCATGACCCATTTCCCCCAAAGAACAAGACAACAACCACTGTCCTCGGCAGACCTTGCTCCAAACTGCCCAAACACTGGCCAAAGCCATTCCCGGCAAACATACACTACCCACAAACGCACTCTCAGCTCACGTGGCACGCACAAAATAAAAAAAATACTAGCAACAATTTCTAGGACAATTCCCAGGAATCACAAAAATGACATTACATCTTAAAATAAAATGCTGTTTGCCATACAAATACAAGTGTTTTATTACAGGTACCCATAAATGTCTGTTGCTAAACAAAAAAAAAGAGAGGATATGAAAAGAGGGAAAGCAAATGCATACTAATCAGACTCCTCAGCATCATCATCCTCGCCAAGGTCCTCCAGAGAGAAGTCGGGCATCCCGTGAACTCGCTCCATCACGTCCTCGTCATCGTATACCGAGCCCTCCGAGGCCGGTACTCAAAGTACTCAAGGATCAAATCCGCAAAAGGATCAAAGAAAGAAGGCTCGACGAACCCTCACCCCGCGCATCCCGCCGAGGGAAGAACTGATAAAAGTGGCCGCCGCCTGAGCTCCCGAAGATGTCCCGCATCCATGCTATGCCGCCCCTCGAAGGTCCCTCCCGCCGTGGCTCCGGCTCGGCTCTCGGTGGAGGAACGTCTGCGTAATGCCTCAAGGCATAGGCTCGTACGCCGGCACGCGTCGGGAAGACCGCAAGACAGCTTCGACGCCATCTTCTTCGCAAACGACCTCATCGCCACATAACGGCGAGTCAAAGATATCATAGGCTCTCCCCGGACTCCGCACAAGCAAGCACCAAGGAAACGCTCAAAGCAATACGCTTATACTCAAGAACAAAAAGAGAAAAATACGTAAAGGATGCCAAGATGGAAAAGAATAAGACACTCACCGATCTATCAGATCCACTGCACGCAGCAGAGCTCGCCGTAAACGGGTACAGACACCCTCCTCCTCGATCCGTCCCCACGGACATACGTGAAATCCGGCCCCGGCATCGGAACCTCTCGGGGAACCTCGCGGGCCGCCTCTCTCCTCGCCAATACCCGCGGCGTCCTCAACTTCCTCCTCACGAAGGCCCCATACTCCTCTCCATACAAAATAAACTCCTCGGCACCCACACCGCCAAGGTACCTCTCAAAATCCAAAGACATCCATGTCCCGGAATCAAGCATCCCAAAAGGAGGGTCCCTCGGAGCCACGGGAAGCACACTGGGCCATGCCGCGTAAGACCCGCTCCCTGTGTACATGACGCCGCAAGTCGCCCCGCAAAGATCTTCCGCCGCGCCGCCACCTCAGAGCCCTCGAACTCATCACCTCATACCGAGCCCACGGAACAAAATAAACCCCTCCGGCTACCTCTCTCAGACGCTCCCGTACATCCCCGTAGGCGATGGTGAGCTTCCCTCTCTACCGGTCCTCCTCTTCCTCGCCGTACGAGCCCGGCTCAAAGATAGCAGATACGCGGCCTACGGCCCGGATCTCTATCCCACGGGAAGCACCGAAAAATCTCGTAAACCACACCGCGACAAAAACGTAAAAGGCTCAAGTGCAAAAGAAAACGGAGAAACGACAAGTTGCTAAATCAAAACAAAGAATAAACTCATACCTCCAAAGCAAAGTCAAAACAGCCAATGAATCGCCACACCCCGGCTAAACCGGTCCAAAGCGAAGTAGAGCTCGGCCAAGCCTGCCTCGCCCCAAGCGATATCACAGACCCTCTCCAGATCAATCAAGCTCTCCAACAGACCGAAAGGAGCCGCAGTCGCGTGGTTCGAGAACAAAGTCTCGGAAAGTGCAAACCACAAAAGGGAGGGCGCCACCGCTCCGCCGTCACCCGGGCCTGGGCACTCGAACATGTGCCCCGAGCATCGCCGTGATCCTCAGCTCCACATCACTATATAACATCCCCAGACCCCTGCGAGGACGAGGCTCAAAGCCCAGCAGCTCGGTCAACACATCATCAGCAATCATATCTCGCCACCGCACCGGCCCTCCTTTGAAGGAAAGCCCGGTAGGCGTCACTGTCACCTCTCCCCAGCTCAGATGGAAGGTGTGGGTGGTATCCCACCAATACTCAGAAAGGCCAAGGAAGACTCTCTTGTTCTTCCTCGTGTCAGAGACCCCGGCCAGGTTCTCTACGAACACCCCCAAGCCAGAAGCGTAGACCAGCCTCCTGGGACTCGGCCTACCATCCACAGAAATATCAGGCATCCGATGCCACAACTCAACAACAGCCTCGAGCGACCCCCGAGTCTTCATCCTCTTGGCCTTCCCACCTACATGAGCCCCACATCCCGCAGTAAACACAAAGAAAGGTACGTCATTCGCAGTACTTAATGCAAAAGAAAATCAAAGCATACATATAACCCGTCACGAAACACGGCACACATTGCACATACTTTTTACATGCAACTCAAAACAATGACATGCATTATACATAATTTTTTTCCGTGCAAACCGTCACAAAACACGGCACACACCGCATGCATTTTCTCAACGTAGAGGATCAAGCACTACACGACACATTTTCAAAAAATAAACCGTCACGAAACACGGCACATATTGCACATATTTTCCCCACAAAGTCCGTCACCCAAAAACACGGCACACACTGCATAACAAAAATCCGTCCCTACACGGCACACACTTTCAGACAAAACCCGTCACAAAATACGGCACATGTCACATTTTTTTCACAAAATTTGTCACTACACGACAAACTTTTCTCCTAATGTACATACATAAATAGCATTAGGTACAAAACACCAAAGCATGCATTTCATTAGAGAGGCACTTTATTTTCACAAATAAAAGCTAATCTACACATTTCTGCACAAAATACACATACCCACAATTTTTACATGTCCATTTTCAACAATTCATCAAGAATTTCACAAAAGGCATAAAAAATAACAAAAATTCAAAAATGCGAAAAACTAAAACCTAGTTCTAGCATTCAAAAAATTCGAGCAGGGAATCAAAACGGAACGGATTTCTTACCTCCCCGACGTTCCTAGAACGACGATTGTGCACCTCCGAATTTGGATACAAGACATCCGGATTCTTCGAAGATGGAACAAACGAGATCCAATTTCTTTGGAGCTCCATCCGTTGCTCGACCACTTCTTGACTACGTTGTCGACGATTCCTTCGAGATCCTTCCGCCATGGCAAGCAATTCAAAGCAAAAATGGAGGATTTTGGGTTAACAATGGAGGTTTTTCTCTCCCTCTCTCTCTCGGTTTCACGCACTGAAGAAGAAGGAATGGGGAAGGGCTCGGTTTTTTAACCCGGTCAAAACCTGGGAACTGTAAAAAATCAAAGTGGTCCGTACGGACCTCTTTGCATCCCAGGTTGGTCCGTACGGACCTTCTTGCAAGGGAGGGCCAAATTACTTTCCTGCCCTTATAATCTTTGCCCCTGGCTGTCCTAAGGCCTTTTTCAGCAAATCCAAGTGCAGAATGGTCCCTAACCCTTCAACGCAACCACCGGCAGTCAATGTAAGCCCGAGCTTCGCCCACTCCAACGGCAATTCAACCACCGGCAGTCAGTGTAAGCTCGAACCTCGCCCACTCCAACGGCAATTCAACCACCGGCAGTCAGTGTAAGCCCGAACCTCGCCCACTCCAACGGCAATTCAACCACCGGCAGTCAATGTAAACCCGAGCTTCGCCCACTTCAACGGCAATTCAACCACCGGCCGGTCAGAAGCTCCGAACCTCGCCCACTCCAACGACAATTCAAACACTGGCAGTTAGTGTAAGCCCGAACCTCGCCCACTCCAACGGCAATTCAACCACCGGCAGTCAGTGTAAGCCCGAACCTCGCCCACTCCAACGGCAATTCAACCACCGGCAGTCAGTGTAAGCCCGAACCTCGCCCACTCCAACGGCAATTCAACCACCGGCAGTCAGTGTAAGACCGAACCTCGCCCACTCCAACGGCAATTCAACCACCGGCAGTCAATGTAAGACCGGTCCTCGCCCACTCAACGGCAATTCAAGAAGGAGCCAACACCTCCCAGCACGAATATCAAGGCACGAGACGCCTCCAAAACGCTCAACGGCAACTCAAGCACCGGCCCTCAAACAGTCCAAGACACTTTCCCAGAAAAAGGCCCCTACAAGGTCACGCATGCCCAGCATTCAAGCACCGGCCATCAAAGTAAGCCCGAGCTCCTCCCCAACAAGTCAAAGGGAAGTCGTACAAGATCAGATATCCTCAAAGACGGCCATCAAAGTAAGCCCGAGCTCCTCCCCAACAAGTCAAAGTGGAAGTCGTACAAGACCGCATATCCCCGTCGGCCGTCAATGTAAGCCCGAACTTCGCCCCACTCAACGGCAAAACAAGCGCAAGAAGGAGCCAACACCTCCGAGTACAAATCCCAAGGCACGAAACGCCTCCAAAACGCCAAATGGTGAAGCAATCACCGCCATCATCTCGCCCACTCCAACGGCAACGCAAGCACCGCCATCAAACCGACGAAGCACGAGGCGGCCAGGCCTCTCGCAATCAAAGCTCAACGTCATGCCTCCACAACCGCCGCCGTAAGACGATTCAAAGTCCTCCGCGTGGCACCAACCGCCGCCAGACGATTCAAAGTCCTCCAGCGTGGCACCAACCGCCGCCAAAAGATGATTCAAAGTCCTCCCGCGTGGCACCAACTGCCGCCAGAAGACGATTCAAAGTCCTCCCGCGTGGCACCAACCGCCGCCAGAAGACGATTCAAAGTCCTCCCGCGTGGCACCAACCGCGCCGTAAGACGATTCAAAGTCCTCACGCGTGGCGCAACCACATTCGAAGACGATTCAAGTCCTCACACTATCCCCCACCGTAAGGCTTTAAACCACTCGGTCCCAAGACCGTATAAACCTCCACCATCATAACCTCCGGCCGGAAGGCTTTAAACCACTCGGTCCGAAAGGACCGTATAAATCTCCCAAATCACTATCTTCTACCGAAGGCCTTAAACCACCCGAATAGGAAAATCGTAAAATTTCCATCACAGACACCACCACGTCCTCACAATTGACCTCGGCGGTCACCACATCTTAGGACACCACCCCGTCCTTATCACTGACCTCGGCGGTCGCACAACACTTCAGGGCACCACCACGCCCGCACTCAGAATTTCGCGACCTCTGAACTACGACCGTGATTGATTCCCGCCAGGATACGTAGGAATCCTATCACAGGGTCCGGCCATCGACCTATGCGGTCACCCAGACACCACCACGTCCTCACAACCGACCTCGGCGGTCACACAACACTTGTGGCACCACCACGCCCGCATTCACAAAACACTCACCCCACACCCGAACTACGACTGTGCTTGATTCCCCGCCGGGATACGTAGGAATCCTATCACGGGGTCCGGCCTGCGACCTAAACGGTCACACAATAGGACACCACCACGTCCTCACACGACCTCCCCTTGGCCACTTTATCTCCCAAAGACGCGATCCAGATTAGGACCCTTATCTTATCGGCGACCCCACTTCTTTCATAAGTGACGTCGTCGAGGGGCTTCTGTAAGTACCCCAATCTGGATCACCCCCTTTCAAGCACACGGGAAGCACCGCAGACTCATGAACGCAGTCTCGACGACCCCTGGCACTCAAAACCCTCTCAAAACCCCGGCCAGCCAAGTGAGGGGCCTTTGCAGGACAAAAAGGGACAAAAGGACCTTTTGGGAATTTTCAGGAAATTGGAAAAGAACACATGGTCCGTACAGACCTCTTTGCTTTAATAATTACTGAATCCTCTTAAAGTCCACAATATTCCCTCAAATCCCGGGAAAAATGATTACCCTCCTGCAGAGTTGGTCCGTACGGACCTCTTTGCATGTCAACTTGGTCCGTACGGACCTTATTGCACGTGGAACATCATAATTGCGGAATATTCACCATCATCACAGATTCCCTCAAATCGAGGAAAACCAAAAGTCTGGATTACCAGGAGGTCCGTACGAACCTTCTTGCACCAAATCGGCACTATAAATAGAGGACTCCCCTCCTCATTTTCACACACCTCCCACTTCTCTCTTCCTCCCTAAGCCTTCGGCTTCCCCTCTAAGTCCTCTCGAGACACTCCCGCCCCTTTCGGATCCTTCCGAGGCCTTCCCCCTCGTGGTGCTCCGAAGCCTCCGAGCGCTCCCGCGATGCTCCCGCGCCGCCCCGAGGCACTCTCGAGGTACTCGAGGCCCCTCGTGGTACTCCGAGGCCTTGCACAGTCTTTCCACGGTGTCCCGCTCTTTCCGAGTCAAACCGGCGATCCCAAACCACGCCGAAACTCTGCCCGAGTGACTCCTGCCACCCCAACGCACGCCGAACCTCTCGCCCGAGTGATCCCCGCGATCCCCACGCACGCCGAACCTCTGCCCGAACGCAGCCTCGCAACATCAACTCACGCCGAAACTCTGTCACGTACAACCGGCCCCTCCCAAAGCAATCCCGATCCGTGCACCGGAACGCTACTCCGACCTCAAACACTATTCCTCGGCGGAAGACGTACACGAACCAAGATTGGTAAGGCTTCCTTCCATTACTATTTCAATACATTTCAATACGTAGTGTACAATGTAGACATCCGACACAAAGATGCATTTTTAAGAAAAAGCACATACACACACACACACACAACATTTTAAAGGATATTAGGGGTATCCGAAAGACTCGTTTTACGAGGCGACTCGGGTGAGCTCTAATATTCTAATATTCTCTTCCCGAGGAGTCATCTGACCTTCGAACTCAAAATCTCATCACACAAAAACAGTTTAAAATTATCTTTAAACTGATGCCCTTTTTCAATGTTTTGGGCTTAATAAAAACGGCGTGGCGACTCTACAATTGCGAAAACAACGGCGAGACACTTCTAACACGCTAAAGCGGAATAAGCCAGATGCCGGGGTGCGATTGCGCTGCCTCTCGAATCCGGGCGACATTCCCGAACGGCGACGAATGCGAGATGCACGGGGCCCTCCGCGCGCGAGCCGGATCCCGGGTAATTTCAGGCATGTATTGCCGGTGGATTTGGTCGAGTTACCAATCCGTAACTTTGATGTGATCCTTGAGATGGATTGGTTGGGTCAGTGTCATGCTTTGGTAGACTGTCGTAGAAAGCGAGTCTCATTTGCCATGCCTGATGTGCCTACTTTTATATTTGATGCGGACAAATCTATGTTCGGTTTACATGTTATTTCTGCTTTAAAGGCTAGGAAAATGCTATCTAAGGGGTGTGCGGGTACTTGGCTTATGTGGTAGATTCCAATAAGAAGTCCCCCGAGTTAGCTCATGTCCCGGTTGTTAATGAATTTAGTGATGTGTTTTCTAGTGAGTACTCTATGCCTCCGGATCGTGAGGTAGAGTTTTGTATTGACCTAGTGCCTGGTACCGCACCTATCTCTAAATCTCCCTATAGAATGGTTCCGGCCGAGTTAAAAGAGTTGAAGGTCCAATTGCAAGAATTGCTAGACCGGGATTTTATTCGCCCAAGTGTGTCTACGTGGGGAGCACCGGTTTTATTTGTTAGGAAGAAGGATGGTACCTTACGATTATGTATTGATTATCGTTTGTTGAACCAAGCCACCATAAAGAATAAATATCCTCTTCCGCATATAGATGATTTGTTCGACCAACTTCAAGGTTCCGTTATCTACTCTAAACTTGATTTGAGAAGCGGATACCATCAGTTGAAGATTAGACCGGATGATGTGGCCAAGACCGCTTTCCGAACGAGATATGGTCATTATGAGTTTGTTGTGATGCCTTTCGGGTTAACTAATGCTCCAGTCGTATTCATGGATATGATGAACCGTATTTTCAAGCCTTATCTTGATAGCTTTGTGGTGGTATTCATAGATGACATCCTTGTTTATTCTAAGTCCCGGGAGGAGCATGAAAAGCATTTGAGGATTGTCTTATCAGTTCTCCGTGAGAAGCAGTTGTACGCTAAGTTCAGCAAGTGCGAGTTTTGGCTTGAGCGGATTTCTTTCTTGGGGCATGTCGTGTCGAGTTCGGGAATTTCCGTGGATCCTTCAAAAATTGAAGTCGTGGTTAATTGGAAGCAACCTTCGACTGTGACTGAGGTTCGTAGTTTTCTTGGTTTGGAGGGGTATTATCGAAGGTTCATTGAAGGGTTTTCTCGAATTGCGACTCCGTTGACAAGGTTGACTCGAAAAGATGTATCATTTGTATGGGATTCCAAATGTGAAGCAAGTTTCAATGAGTTGAAGAAGAGGTTGACAACGGCTCCTATTCTTACCCTTCCGAATGGTTGTGAGAATTTTGTCATCTATAGTGATGCCTCGAAGGCGGGTTTGGGATGTGTATTAATGCAAAATGGGAAAGTGATTGCGTATGCTTCTAGGAAGTTATCACCGGCGGAACAGAATTACCCTACTCATGACATGGAATTGGCGACGATTGTGTTTGCGTTGCATAAGTGGAAGCATTACCTTTATGGGGCGAAATTTGAGATATTCACTGACCATAAGAGTTTGAAATATTTGTTTACCCAAAAGGAGTTGAATAACCGACAAAGGAGATGGCTAGAGTTCTTGAAGGATTTTGATTGTGTAATTTCTTATCATCCGGGGAAGGCCAATGTTGTGGCAGATGCGATTAGCCGAAAGGCTTATGTGACAGCTTTGAGTACCCAAGAGTTGAGGAGTGAAGTATTACTTGCGAATGTGCGAGCCGTTCCTACATTGTATGGAGATTTGAAGGAAGCTCAACAAAGTGATCCGGAGTTAAAGAAAATTTTGGGGCAAGTGCAAGATGGGAAAGCTGGGGAATTTACGTTGAATAGAGATGGGATTTTAACCTTCCAAGGGAGAATTTGCGTTCCTTCATCACCGAAAATCAAGAGGCGTGTTTTAGAGGATGGTCATAAGTCCAAATTTGCGATTCATCCGGGTAGTACCAAAATGTATCAAGACTTGAAGTGTGGGTATTGGTGGAATGAAATGAAATGAAAAGGGAAATTGCGGATTATGTCTCTAAGTGTTTAACTTGTCAACAAATTAAGGCCGAACATCAGAGACCGGCGGGGTTACTTCAACCATTGGATATTCCGGAATGGAAATGGGAAGGGATCTCGATGGATTTTGTTTCGGGTTTGCCTCTTACCGCGAAGAAGATGGATGTTATTTGGGTTATTGTGGATAGATTGACAAAGTCGGCTCATTTTCTTCCGGTGTCAACCAAGTTCTCGATGGAGAAGTTAGCCTAGTTATATATGAAGGAGATTGTTAGACTTCACGGGGTTTCGGTTAGCATTGTTTCCGATAGAGATCCGAGATTCACTTCTAGATTTTGGAGAGCATTGCATGAAGCCTTGAGTTCTAAATTATGTTTTAGTACGGCGTTTCATCCTCAAACTGACGATCAGTCCGAGAGAACCATTCAGATACTTGAGGATATGTTACGGGCTTGTGTGATAGATTTCCAATTGTCGTGGGAAGATCATCTACCGTTAGTTGAGTTTGCTTACAACAACAGTTATCAGTCTAGCATTGAGATGGCTCCGTATGAGGCATTGTATGGTAGGAAGTGTAGATCTCCGATGTGTTGGGACGAGGTTGGTGAAGCAAGACTTTGGGGCCCGGATTTGGTTCGAGATTCTACGGAGAAGATCAAGGTGATTCGTGATAGATTGAAGACGGCTCAGAGTAGACAGAAAAGCTACGCCGACAATAGAAGACGGGATTTATCTTTTCAGGTGGGTGACTTCGTGTTCTTGAAGGTCTCTCCGAGGACGGGAATTAAAAGGTTTGGTAATAAGGATAAATTGGCTCCGAGGTTCGTTGGTCCGTTTGAGATTCTAGAGAAGATTGGGGATTTAGCGTACCGGTTGGCGTTACCTCCATCTTTTTCTTTACTTCATGATGTGTTTCATGTTTCTATGTTGAGGAAATATTGTCATGACCCTCTCACATTTTGAGCTCTCCCCCCAATGAGATTCAAGCGGATATGTATTATGTTGAAGAACCGTTGAGAGTCTTAGAGTTCCAAGTAAAGGAGTTGAGGACTAAGAGCATTCCGATAGTGAAGATCCTTTGGAAGAATCACACCGTTGAGAAAGCAACGTGGGAGCTAGAGTCGGAGATGAGAGCGAAATATCCTTGGTTGTTTGATCATCCAAGTAAGTCTTTTTAAAATTCGGGGCGAATTTTCTTTAAGGGGGAGTGAGTGTAACGATCCTAACCCTAGGCACAATTTTAGTATCATATTATATGCTTTTAATATTAATGTTAACCTTATGTGTTCATTTATGTCTTTAATTTCTTAATATTAAGATGAGATGGTTGGGAAATAATTTAGAATCCTTAGGATTTCAAGGAAAACAAAATAAAGCATCTTGGGAGAAGCATAATAATAGAAATGGATAAAATAAATAAAATGTGGATAGTTAGGCTTCTTTGTGTAGGGGAAAGAAGTAAAGGGTTTAAATTCATTTCTTAAAACATTTAGGGGTTTGAGTGTAGGAATTGGAAAGATTTTATTAATAAGGAATGGAGGGCCATATCCTTAATATCCTATCCTTCACCTCTTTAGTCAAAGCCACCATACTCCTCCCATACTCCTCCATCCTCCTCACTTTCCCTAATCATTTCTTCTTCCTTTATCCTAAAATTCTCCATGGAAGCTCTACCTTGAAAGCCTCACTTTCCAAGTTCCTACCAAGTTCAATTCTTCTCCATTTGGCAATCCGGGTGTACTTTTGTGTTTGGGGCAACTAGGGAAGTTTATCAAGCTAAGAAGATTCTCATTTCATCCTATAATTCTAAGGTGAGTTATTATGACCCTTTCTTTCATTAAATGTTCATGAACTATTGGATATTGTTATTTTTGTTATACTGTTGGTTGAGTGCTTGGGAATCTTTCTTGGTGTAGAGAAATGTTTAATAACCTAGATGTAAGGTTTAGGTTCATGGAAGTTGACAAAGAAGCAAGAGAATGGTTTAAATGGAAGTAACAAGGTTAAACATGAAATGGGTGGTTTAAGGAGTAAATAACTAAGCATTAAATAGATTAAATCTATCTTATATGATTAGGAATGAGTTAGTATGAGAGTGGTGAAGTTAGAAATCCCTTTTAGGTTCACCAAATTGAAGAAGCTTGGTATAAGTTTTGGTTCTTGGGAAGTCCTAAGCAATTCTGCTACTGCTACCTGTTTTTGGCCGTGGCACGAGTCGTGCCCACTGGCACGAGTCGTGCCCATGGCCAACTCGTGGATACGATTCGTGAAATGAGAGCCAAATCGTTCTGATCAACTTAAGGGAAATTGGCACGAGTCGTGCCCTCAGGCACGAGTCGTGCCCTGTGGAGATCACGAGTCGTGCTTGCCAAGGGACGCATGATTCTGGGAAAGGCCAAAGGGGCACGAGTCGTGCCCTGGGGCACGAGTCGTGCCCTGGCCTGGTGACGTTGGATCAACTTTGGAGCTGTTTAAACCTAATCAAACTAGAACCAAAATGAAATCTCTTTAACCTAGATTAAAGTAGAATACTTTGGCTACACAATGACATCTTAAGTGATCAAAATGGAATTGGGGAAGTACTTTAAATATTGCTTGGAAAACGCTTGGTAAACTAGTTTAGCAACTTGACCAATGCGACTCCAGCTTGGTATATTTAGCTTGGACCTTTATAGAGGCCATGTATTGTTGTATGATGACTATGTAGGGTGGGTTGATGATACCTTATTACCTTACTTGAGTTAATATTCATTTATTATATTATGCATAGTGTGTTAAATAAATGTTGCACTATGATATTGGTTGAACATGAGTATATTTTACCATGTGGCTATATTGCTTATCCCTTTTGTGGATTATATTTCAAGTAACTGTTATGTGCTTGATAATGTGTTAATCAGCTGATGTTGGGGGTATAACATAATACGATCAATTATGGAAGTGTGACCTAATGTGATCGGATTATGTTATATCTGTGACCGTCCCCTCCTGTGGCCACAGGTCGGGGTTATAGCATTTGTATTGAGTCAAAAGTCTTACAGAGTTGCTAATTTCTTATATGGTTCCCTGAAAAATGGGTCTTATAAGATGTGAGTATTGCTTAAGAAGCTCACCTAAGATTGGAATATTATATTCAATGTTGTACGACTATTATTCAGACGGAAAAAGGTAAACCGAGGTAATGTAAAGTGTTTACAGCTTTTCTAATGTGCTATATGCAATTTGTTATGTGTTGCATCTTATTTGGCATATTGCTGCATTCATAATAGCTTGTTGAGATTTATTCTCACCCCTCTCCCTTTAATGTTTTTAGATCCCGAAACAGGCGGACCGGCCAAGTAAGGGCGGAGACGAGTTTGGAAGTGATTTTGGGGATTGTCGGGGTATGTATAGGTTGGCGTAGAATGTGTATTTTGGCATAATTCCTTTATGGAGTTTGTAATTATAAACTTTAATTTCTACGTTATAACTACAATCTTTTGTAACTAAAACAGATGAATACTTTCAAAGTTGGTCCACTCTTCCTCCAATGTGGAGAGGAGTGGAGTTGTTTTGAAATGGTTATATTAATTGTGTTATGTTTGAAAGTTAAATCAAAGTTTTAAAAAGTTTAGGTGGTTTGAGTTAGTTTGGGGACGCTCCAACTCGGGACACGTGTTAGGTTCCGGGTCGGGGTCCTCACAGCTGAGGCTGCTAAATCTGTTTTTGACTCCAGAATTGAGATGATCAAAGAGTATCAAGCTGGGCAACACTCATCTTGGAATTTGGAGGAGGAATTGGTTGCTTTGAGAAGGATTGTTCGTGAAAGGCCTTGTGAAATGGTTTCTAGGAATGAAGATAGGTTAGAGCGAGTTGGTGAGACTCCGGAAGGAAATAGGATGGACAAGGGCAAGGATGTTGTTCTTGATTGAAGAGGCCCTTCTTTCTTTCCAAATATTTGATGTTGACAATATTTGTCCTGGACATCTTGATGAACTTTTCTTTATGTTTTTAGAAATAATAATAAATGGAAAAACGTTTTAGCTTTTCTTTCCGATGTTCGTTTGACAACATGTTAATGTCACTACCCATGATTTGATTTTAGGTTCATAACCTTTAACTAAGGGCAAGAAGGTAATCAACATGTACTTGACACATTGGCCCACCTACACCTTAGCTAAAATATGAAAAACATGCGTCCCGGGCGAAGGTGTAGTTAACCTTAACAACTTGAGAAGGATGTAAATCCTTTAAACCTTTTTGGAGGGTGAAACCCTTTGAGAAAAAGTATTTACGTACTGGGCAGTAGCTAACTTCTCCCCTCAATGGCCGCTCTCCAACTGCTCTTGGCCTGCTCGACAAGAGTGAGAGACTACACAAACAGAAAGAGAAGGGTCAGCTCGATGAACGATCAAAAATATATTACGAGCACGAAAGGAGACGACCAAATAGAAAAACAAGCAGAAAAGAAAGCTAAGGGTTACCTCGTAGTGAGCCAGGCCAGATCTGTCAGAAAATTCTTCCGGGGTGATCTCCCTATCAACAAATTGAGCCAACATATCAGAATCTATGGCCCTCCTCACGAAAACCTGCCCATATCCCAAGTCGGGATATTGGCGACATAAGTTGTCGACCCCGGTTAGGGGAGGGACCGCGCTCAGCTTTTCCACTTAGCTTTGCACAAACTCTTGGCTCGAAATTCGAGGAGCTTGGAGAGAAGGATCACTAGAAATGGAGACATCCTTACCCTTATCGACCCTTGACCTTTTTCTTGTATAAAGGGGAAGAGAATCGTCATATTCTTGTTCGATCTCGAGATCCACAAAATTTGGCAGGTCAACCCTTGCCTGATCTTGGTGGGGGCAGGAGCCCGATGCTCACTCGATCGAAGGATCGACCTCTTCCTCAGTTCCAACCACTTGGGCTTCAGTACCTGGCTCAATCGGTTCGAATGGTCCCGACCCATCAATGGGGACCATCCCCACACCAGCTTTGGGGAGTAAGGCATTTCTTACAGTGGCCTCCTTCTCACGACTAGCTCGAGCATTCTCTGCCCCATGAGCCTTCTTGCACTTCCTCCTTTCACCCATATTCACCATACGGTTCATGTTGGCCACCTGTTGGGGGTAAGAACTGCAAGATAAAAAAGAGAACAGTCAGTATATAAGTATGCGAGCAAGAAGGTTGCAAGTAAAAGAAAGACGAGTAAACACTTAACCGCCATAGTGATCTAAGTTATTTCTGCAGGAGCCCGGAGTCTTTTCGCAAGTATGGCATTGGGTCTCAAATCTCTCTCTCTCTCTCATGAATAACCCACTCTGGATACCTAAGGCTCTGAATAATGGGTACTAGGGGAGCTACATCTCCGTCTCCTCCCAGCATCATACCAGCTTGTATGAAATAGTCCCTATCCGACTGAAGACACTACCACTGATCGTCTCCTTTGTGCGACCAAGGCCAGCCTGCGAGCTAGATCCTCACTCTAGTCAGGGACCCAATAGTCCTCTTCTTTCATTCGACGGGTGGTCATCTCTGGCAGGGGGAAAGTCCATCCTTTCCTACTTTTGACTAAGATCATATGGGTATTCCATCCAACTACCTTGTCGGGCAAGTTTATAAATAGTTTTGGGGCCTTTGCCTTGGCTGGGGTACTGATTCCTAAGGTCTTGTCGTTGACCACTATCTTGAATAATCTCCTAAAGACAGACATACACGGCTCGTATCCAACGAACCGGTAGACCATTGCGAAGCACACCAGGACCCTCACCGTGTTGGCTCCTAACTGCATAGGGACTGCGGCCATGCACTCTAAGAATTCGCAGATAAAGGGATCTAATGGAAGTCGTAGCCCGACTTCAAATTGGCCGTAGAAGAAAGCTACCCTGGATTTGTCTAAGGCTCAGTGCGCCCAAGTCTGGACCTTCCTCTCTTTCTCCGAATAATGAGTCAACCTGAAGTCGTCCCTGCTTATCCCGCAAAAGCTGTGGAGGATATCAATTCTTGATTCAGCATTTTTCCTCCCAACAGTCGGCCTGGGGGCCACGTACCCTCTTTCTTTCCGATCTGGAACGACTGTCGAGCAAAACGCATTCACTATGTTGCCGAGGTGGAGCTCGATGATTGTTGAGTCAACATATCTACAGAAGGAGAAGAAACAGGGGAATCAGAAATTGATGGAGTTTCATTAGAGCTTGATGGAGTTTCATCAGAGCTATCTATGGGCGACATAGATTCCCCTGGGAATTCTAGCTTGTCTCTAGGGAAGGGAGGCTTATTTGTCTTCATTTAAAAAAAATGAAGTGATCTATTAGCTTATTGAAGAGACGAAAGCGGACAACCCGTGGGTCGTCCATCGCTAAATCCCCTATGCTCTCTCTACTTGGGACCTCGACATTGCCATAGCACAGACCCCATGCTTTTAAGATGGTATGAGTCCCATCCCTACTCATCTCATTCCATGGGCCCTCTTTACGAGTGTAAACCCTAAGGTTTTGGGTGCAATACCTATACCTCACACCTCGCTCACAACCGAAGGACCTAGCCATGGCGAAACTGAAAGAAAGCTAAAAAAATAAGCCTAAAAGCAGAGGAATGGAAGGGTACCTTAATCAGTTTGATGACGAAGGAAATTTAGAGCGAAACGGAAGCTTGATTGCACCAGAAAATCAGAAATTGCCTTGCTGCTGTTCTTGCTATGTATGTTCGAAAGTTGGGGGTTTGTAAAAATTGGAACAGGAAAAGGATTTTCCTTTTATACCTACTCCTTATCCTTACCTGAATTGGAAAGGGTGGGGGCATAACGGTCCGATGTTCCCATAAATGCCAGCGCCGTTTCCAAAGCAATTGTCTAAGCGTCGTTTTCTCTAATCATTACGGTGCTTCAGCGGATCAGACCGTCAAAACAGTCAATGGTCGAGATCAAGCCACGTCATCTCAATCGACCATCCAACATTTCCGACCATCTATCTACGAGCTACTTCAGATTCCACAAATTTGTTATAACTTCCTGGTCGACAAAGTCAACTCAGAAAGTTATGGGCCACTAAACGGAATAAAAGTGATGGGCTAGGCCCAGCGTACGAAACCCAATTATTCAGGCGTTATCACAGTAGTGTAGTCAAATGGACCGACCCAGTTATTATCAAGCCCATGGTCCAACAACAAACTACTGGTGCATAATAATAAGAGTTGTTAAAGCTAAGACCAATCAACAACAATGATAATATAATAATGATAAGCGATGAGGATCCTAAAAAATTGCATCTAATCTATAGTATAAATTAGAGTGGTCCTTGTTACAGTAGTGTGAATAGTTTAAAGCGGCGAATTTCTCATTTTGCCCTTATACATTTGTCCCTTTTCCATTTTGTTCTTAAAAATTTTTTTTTTTAATTAAAAAAAAAAAAAAACCCCACCCGTATTCTTGGACATGAACATCTACTAGTATATAATAATGCCCAACTTTTCCACTGTATTGACTTTAGACAAATAAGGGTTGATATTGTTTCATAACCACACTAATCCAAGGGCCGGCTGATGTTATTTTTCAGTTTTTATTTTTTTATTTTTGTGATTTAGATTAATTTTAACAAAATCATCCTAAATTCCTAATGCCCTAGATTGCCGGTTTCCAAAAGTTAATATTGTTGTTTTCCTCTTCCCCGTTAGACTCCTCTTACGCATCTCCTCTCCGATTTCCAAATCGGAAAAAGACCTAATATGCTACCTTTTCTCCATGAATTCCGACTTCAGGTTGCTACTTTCTCACTCCCATCTCCTTCCCAAATCATGCAAGGACCGATTATTTTGCCATATATACACATGAAGGTCCTAAACCCTACTCCGCAGTTCGATTGAGCAATTACTGAGAGAGCAAACATTGAAATCAATAGCATTCAAGAAAGCTACGGAAACTTCTTTTTGTTCTCGAATTTCTGCTTCAGGTAAGCTTTCTCTCTACCTCTCTCTCTAAAATTTACTCTTTTGGGTTTCTTTGCTGCACTCTTTAAATGCAAATTGGGTTTATGTGTTTCTTTGTGAGCATATAATCAGTCTTTAGCCCCGATCACTCTCTGCCGCTTTCTAGGTTTTAAATTGTAGTAATTATAGCTTGATTTATGTGTAGTACCATTGTTCTTTCTTATTTTAGTGGTTCTTTGGTCACTGAAATTGTCGAAGAATTGTTATTCACCGCGCAAGTTTACTTAATACCCTGCATTATTATTTACAAAAAAATGTCATTAATTGAAATGACCTTATTATCCTCATTAATATGAATATTATACATGCATATCACCTGTTTGATTAATTGCCTCATTCAACCCATCCCCTATCATGCAAATATATTCACTATATTATTTCTATTTCCACATTTAATGCTGCTCATTTTACTTGAATACTTTGGTTTCCAATCACATGGAGAAACCCATTGACTAGATTTGATTGACTGATTAAATATATAATAGTCTTTTTGGGTTTCTGCTTTTTTTTTTCTTGACGTGAGCAGTGAAACTATCACCCAGTAAGTCAATTTACGTTTTGCTTCATGAGCAATGCTTAAGTCACCGAATTTGTTGCAAAATTATGGGTGGCCGTCATTGATAGTTGTATAAATCATTTATAAGCAATACTCAATCTATTACTCATGCTATATACTTCAGTCTATCAAATGGGTAGCAATGGAGAATCTAAAGAGGCCCTGTTAAAGAAAGATTACTTTGAAAATTGCCCTGGTTGTCGGGTGGATCAGCGAAAAGAGCTGCAGCGTGGTTTTCCACTTTTGGATCTCCTTTCTATATGGATGGTGGTACTCTGCGTTGAGCAAAGTGGAATAGGAAAAATGAAGAATAAATTGGGGATTATAAAGTTGGGGGTGTTTTCTTGGGTGGGTTCTCTTGAAATTTGATTATTATTGTAATTTAGAAAGAGAATAGATGGAGCTGGCAAAAATGGAAGAGAGAGAGAGAGAAGGGAAGGAGTAAGAGACGACCTAGAAGGTAAAGGGTATAATAGTAATAATGAGGGTGTAGTTTTAATTTTTAGAAGTAAACTTAGTAATGCGGGGGTATTAAGTAAACTTGCGGGGGTGAATAACAATTCTCTTGTCGTAATTATAGCTTGATTTTTGTGCAGTACCATTGTTCTTTCTTAAGTTATAGGTGTTTATCTATTGACACCCTTCACTTTCCCATGACTGCATATGATGGTTTCTTTGTTCTTTTGATCGTTTCATCACTTTAATTTAGTTTTATTTCTTCAGCTGCAACCTTTTGCCTCTCTTTTGTTTTTGTTTTTTATTCAGTTTATCAAAATGCATTCTTTAAACCTCTCTTTTGGTACTACTGTGATGAATTATGTGTGTGTGGCTGGGGGTATTTATATGTTCAAAATTCTATTTGAATTGGGGCGGGGTTGGTGTGCACTCAGGAAAAAGCCCTATCTAAATTGTTTCTTCTTAAATGACTATTTCCTATATTGGTTTATCGTAATACCTTGGAAAGATGAATTATATCAACCTCCTGCCTCTCTTTTGTTTTTGTTTTTTATTCAGTTTGTCAAAATGCATTCTTTTAACCTCTCTTTTGGTACTACTGTGATGAATTATGTGGGGGGGGGTATTTATAAGCTCTTAAATTCTAATTGATTTGGGGTGGGGTTGGTGTGCACTCAGGAAAAAGCCCTCTCTAAATCGTTTCTTCTTAATTGTGTCTTTCCTTCTCAAGTTTAAAGATGAATCCTAAAATATTAGTGTCTTCTGTTGAAGCTTCTTTTTGCCTTGCGGCCCTTGCCTACATTGATGCTTTGCTCTCACTGCATTTATTTTAACAATTCTGCAGCTAATTGTTTTGAGTTGCATGCCATAGGAGTAAAATAATTTTTCTGTGCGCACCGGGGTTTGCCCTTTTTTTTTAATTGTGTTGTGAGTTGTGATTAATCTATTGTGAAAAGCTATTATTTTTCATGTTTAAATCTTGATGGGGGGGGGGTGGGGGGAGGGTGTTAATTAGGGGTTTAGCTCTTATTTCTCCAGCTGCAACCTTTTGTCTCTCTTTTGGTACAACTGTGATGAATTATGTGTGGGGGGGTGTTAATAGAGAATGTAAGTGGTCATTCATTTTGAAAAGACCAACTTTCAAGAAAACCTGGGACTTCTATGGCAGCAAGCCATATATTTTTCTTGAACAGAAGAAAGTATCTGGGGAATTGCAGAGCAGCGTGGCTCATTTAATTGACATTTTGCACAAGCACAATAATTATTTTTTGTCTTAGATTTGAGCATCTTCACGAGCAATGTTAGGATTCTTTTAATTGTCATCAATTAGTGTTTATTGTTGCAATCTTTTTCTACTACAAGAAGAAGGGTGTTGTTGCATAGGCAGAGAAACCCCCCCCCCCCCCTCCCCCAAGGAAGTGACACCTGAAGTTCACTTTCATCCTAAATGGAGAGAACCCTGGCTCTTAATATATTGTTGGATCAACATATACATTGATTTCTCCTTCTAGCAGTTTATCTATTCAACCATGTGAGTTTCGTGGTTACTGAGTACCCTAAAATATTTAGTGCCATTGGAGCGCA
Source organism: Adenophora triphylla var. japonica (assembly GCA_022495995.1). Lineage (NCBI taxonomy): Eukaryota > Viridiplantae > Streptophyta > Magnoliopsida > Asterales > Campanulaceae > Adenophora > Adenophora triphylla. The sequence continues at coordinate 715,792 of JAFEMH010000400.1, forward strand.
AAAATTCCAGGAAGCAAATGAGCTTCTTTATGCCCATATTTATGTTCCCTTCATTTCAGTGTTTTTTTTCTCCCTAAAATTGATACAGAATAGTGAATAAGGAACTAAAATTTACACTACTTAAGAGTACATTGGCCAAAACCTTTTAATATGAGAGGTCTTCTGTTTTCATGCTTAGAGGCAAAAGAAAAGGCTGAGAAAAAGGGTTGAATTTTGGATGTAGGTATATTTTTGAGTTGTTATAACTATTTTCTCTATATAGTCCTATGTCCAATAAAGATAGTCCTACTTTCTAAAAGATAACTTGGCCAATTATATGTTGCATTATCCGGATTAACTACATTCAATAGGATAACTATTCTCTTGAGACTACATTCAGTAGGATAACGATTCTCTTGCCATCTTTTGCCATCAAAAGACGACACATTCCCAACAAACATTGTTCATCCTGAAGTTCTTCTTTAAGGCTTATAGCTAAAGTGTTACGGCAAAGAGTTATTATATTTGCATAATTTGTAATGATCATATTCCTTATAACATGGCACATTTATATATAACTACATTAAAATCAACTTATTTATCTTTCCTAAATAATACCTAAGGTTTATTATGTTCAATTTCAAACTTTTAGTTTTGCAAAAATGTATTGAACTCAAATATTATTATTTTTGGTGAAAAATCATTTAAGGACAATTTTTTGAAAAAATATTACCGTGTACACAAAATACGTGTGACAGTCAGACAGTGTATAGCGTATGTGTGTTTGACGCGTGTTATGTACTTGTGTAAGAGTGTGTTTTCACTTGTTCAAGTCTTGTCTCTTTTTTTAAGCTACGTCTCCTTTTGAAAATTCAAGAGTAAGTAGTAAAAAAAATTGAAAAATGTTTTTGGGTCTATAAATAGAACATTTCAATTCATTTTATTTTTTCTCACAGAAAAAAAAAAAAAAAACTAGAATTTTTTTTCCAAAATATCCTTTGATACAACAACAACAAGTTAACAACAACAACAACATATCCTTTGATAAAAAAAAACAAAAACAAAAACCGGTATATCGGACCGGACCGACAAACTGGAAACCGGAACTGTGGGCTGTAAGACGGTGGTCTAGTTCCGGACGACTTTTTCATCAAATCATGGATCGGCGATTTTCGACCGTGAGTAATAGATGAGGTTTTTTTCTTCTCACCTTCCCCTAACCTTTATCACCCAACTCTTGATTTCAATGAAACATTTATTTTATTTTTATAAATTAATCCTAGAATTTCACTCGCCAGATATCTTGTTTTCCCATCAATCGTTTTTTTATTTAGCCAATCGAAATAGAAGGCGGGAATCTTAAGAAAATAATCCCTATTTGTAGGGGTTTCCTTTTTGATTTGTCCTAACATTTGTGTCGCATTTTTAAATGAATGAAATAATCTCAATCCTATATTACTATGACATAAACAATGTACAGAAAAAAAAAACATTTTTTAAGAAGTTTTATGAGTATATCTATACTCATGTAATTTAAAAAGAAGTATCTTATTTAAAATTGCAAAAATATTATAGTGCATGTAAATTAAAAAAAATGGGTATGACAAATGGATCATATTGATTAAGAAAGTAATACACAGTTTTCATTTTATTTTTTTATCAAATTACAGCATTTCAAATACAATGTAGGAAAGGCGGTTCGAACCCTTGAATTTTCCGAGAGAAAGTGAGAGAAAGTAAGAGTATATGTCATTGAGCCAAAGGCTTGTGGCCGAAGTTTTCATTTATGAATTTAACAATTTTAAGTGAGATGACAAGAATTACAAATTTTGCAATTTTAAATGAGACCTTATTCTTAGATATTTTACGGCGTGAATAGCAGCACACTATTTCTATGAAAAGAAGCCGTCCAAAAATTGTCATTTTGCATGACGATTGAGTTTTTTTTTTCTATTATGTGTTGGAGATAAAAAAAAAAGGAGATTCACCTATCGGCCATGTTAGAGATAAAAAAAAGAGATTCACCAAATATTCAGTTACCTAAGTTGGTATTGAGCCAACTTAGGAAAGTTACCTTTGTTAGAAGTATTCTCCAATTAGAATTATATTTACTATATTAGAATCCTAGTCATATTAGGTTTTGTTATTACCATATTTACTTCTCTCTTGTTATGTATAAATAGGGTCTTTACACTGTGGTTACAAATAACTCGGTCGCACAACCATCATAAAAAAACAATGAAGCATCTGCCCCTTCTATTTAAACCACACTTTTTCAGTGCTTACAAAACACTCTTTTTCCAGGATGTCTGAATTTTTAAGAACATCCTCTTTCTTTACCAAAAATCATCCAGGCCTCAGAACATCAACTTCCACCATGGGGATGTTGACGACGATCGGGTCAACTCTGGCCAGTTTCATGTTCTTTTGGACCATAATCCGTCAGTACTGTCCACCGGAGCTCCGGCTATTCTTGGAAAGACACACCGCCAGATTCATGAGCTTTTTCAATCCTTATGTACAGATTTCTATCCATGAGTTCACCGGAAGCCATCTCCGGCAAAGTGATGCCTATGCTTCAGTCGAGGCATACCTAGGTGGGTTGTCATTTAAAAAAGTCTAAGAGGCTTAAAGCTGAGATGGGGGCAAGCGGTCAAAAGTTGACTTTAAGCATGGATGATCATGAACGAATCAGGGATGAATTTCAAGGGGTTGAAGTTTGGTGGGTTGCTAGTAAATTGGCGACATCATCAAGGTCAACCACATATCCGGAGCCGGTGAAAAGATTTTACAGGCTCACTTTCCATGACAAATATAGAGAGATGATAACGGAGAATTATTTAGAACATGTGGTGAAGAAGGGGAAGGAACTAAGAAGAAAGGAAAGGCCAAGGAAGCTCTTTACTAATAGCTCTAAGGAGGAACATCACAGCTACAACAAGAGCTCGGCTTGGAGCCATATTAAGTTTGACCATCCAGCAACTTTTGACACATTGGCAATGGAGACGGAGAAGAAGCAGGAGATCATTGAAGATCTTCTTAACTTTAGGGAAAGTAAAGATTATTATGCACGAATTGGGAAGACATGGAAACGGGGATATTTACTATATGGTCCTCCTGGAACTGGGAAATCAACTATGGTTGCTGCAATGGCAAATTTATTGAGTTACAATGTTTATGATCTTGAGCTCACAGCTGTAAAGGATAACACAGAATTGAGGAGGCTTTTAATTGACACCACGAGTAAATCCATTATTGTTATAGAGGATATTGACTGCTCACTTGATCTTACAGGTCAAAGAATGAACATAAAGAAAAAATCTTCAAAAGATGAGTTGAAGGAGAAGAAAGAAAATATTCCCAGGCAACCCAAAGAAGAGAGTGGTAGTAAAGTTACTCTATCAGGGCTATTGAATTTTATTGACGGGTTATGGTCTTCTAGTGGAGGGGAACGTATAATTATTTTCACAACTAATCATGTGGAGAAACTTGACCCAGCTCTTACAAGAAGGGGTCGAATGGATATGCATATAGAGCTTTCTTATTGCAGCTATGAAGGATTTAAAGTGTTGGCAAAGAATTACCTGGAATTGGAGACACATTCAATGTTTGAAGAAATTGAAAAGCTGATGAAGACGACAAAGATTACACCTGCTGATGTTGCTGAGAATCTCATGCCCAAGTCCAGAGTAAAAGATCCCGAAAAATGCCTTTCAAATCTGATTGGAGCTCTAGAGGAGGCAAGAGATAGAGAAACAGAGAAGGAGCCACCTCAACTGCAAGAAACTCAAAAAACAGCATCAGATACCAAAGTAGTAGTACCACTAGCAAATAAGATTTGATGATTTCTAAGCATATGTAACAGGCAACATTATCTGATCTATAAATAATACTACCTCCGTTCCAAAATGAATGTCCACTTTTGTTCTTGAGCAAGATAAATCTACATTTCTCATTACAACATTTCGGTGAACACTGATAGAAAGTAAATACTGTTGTTAGTTCACAAGGCTACAAAGGATAAAAAGGGTTACCTTTTGAGGGAGGATGGCTATAGTACAAAATCTGAATGATATTATGAACAGATCCAACCAGCCCAAATGCTAGGAGGCATACTCTAATAATGGAAATGAAAAATAAAACAAGGAACATCTAAGGGAGAACACCTTCGGTCATAATATAGGTAAAAGATTATGGTACACTGACTACAAGAGAAATAACTAATGAGCTCCCTCCAAATTTGTTCTTTTTCCAAAGTAGACATACTAAAATTGGACTACTAAATCCAAACAATTTTCTCCCGCATCACAGAGACCCTGGTCGAAAAACCAAACTGCATGGAAGCGGGTGATTGATTGAAATTTGCCATGGACGAACTCTAATTTTGTAACTTTTCCTTCTGAGTGGACTTAAATGCAAAATTTTATATCTTCTTATATATAATACAACCAAGCCTTCCCTGGAGAAACAACACCTACTGCTTTTATGGGGGAAAGGGAAGCTTTAAAAGTCATCTGTATCATCATCTTTCATCATTGGGCCATCATCAAATCCAGAACCCGGGGCAAGCTCATTTAGATCAAGAAACCTTCTTTTTTGTGAACCACCTTCAAGTTCATCTCGGTCTGGGCTGTTCACTTTAGTAGGGGGTTGGATTTGCTCTTCCTTAATCGTCTCTGGTTGCTCTATAACAACAGGTTGATCAATTTCCATCTCCTCATTATCCAGGTTATCCTTGTTATCCAGGCTATCTTCATTGTCCCTGTTGCCTTCATTATCTTCATTATCCTCGTTATCTTCATTGTCCCTGTTACCTTCATTATCTTCGTTATCTTCATTATCCTCGTTATCTTCAGTGTCTTCACTTCCCATGGAAAAACCAGCATTATCACTTGCACTTGTATCTGTTTGATTTTCTAAACCACTTAACTTCTCAGGTTTTGGTAGCTCAGGTTCCGATTCCGATAGCTCATATCGTGTATAATCAATATGGTTCCGGGTAGACCTTTTACTGCGTCTAAGACCCGGCTGAAGCTCATCAACTAACCTCAATTTAGCCTCCCTCCTCGTACGCCCTGGTAGTTTCTTGAATCTCCGTGGCTGATCACTTTCATCACTTGCACTAGAGGAGTCATCTCCTTCCTCCTCTTCCTCTTCTTCTTCTTCAGCATTTTCTCCATCCAAACGATATTCCTCATCTCCTTCAGAGCTACTAGATACCTTCCTCCTTTCTTTCTGTTTCCGTAAATACTCTTCATCATATACAGCTTCGCCGACTATGTCATCATCACTGTCAAAGTCTGCTTCGTTCTCTGAAACAGCTTCCACAAACTCTCGTGCTGAGTACCTCTGCGGCCTCTGTCTTCGTCTATTGCTATGCATCATTAGAATATAATTAGCTTATGTACGAACCATAGCATTAACAAAAATTCTGGCATACTCCCTCCGTCCCAAAATTAATGTCCAAAAACTTTTCAAATTTGCACTTGATCAAGAGAAAATTTGCAAAAAAAAAAAAAAAAAAAAAAAAAAAAACAGGACATTCATTTTGGGACAGAGGTAGTAAGAGATAAGTACCTGCGATCCAATTGTTCAGACTTCTGGTCTTCATCTGTTCCATCGTAATCAGGTGAATCTGGAGAAGGGGCATTGAACGAGAAATTCTGTGGGAATTGTGATGTACCATCCAATATACCATTTTCGTTTTTTATACCATCTCTTCGGCCAGTTGGTTCAGGCGATGGCGGTTTCCTTCTGTTGCAGGATTATCAATCAAGACAATTGAGTCAAGAAAATTCCTACTCATTGTGAAGATAATGAGAGAAGACATGGTACAATAAGAAAGATTATTTAATACTCGTGAGGTTATGAATATCCATACTTGGTTATTTTGATAGCCTCATTGATCGATCGGTCATAATCATCTGCACAATCGTAGATTGTAACACTGAGATAACTAAAATGCCAACCTTAAATGAAAACAACATGAACAATTAACTGTCTAAATCATTGCAAGGAAAGGCAGCATTTTAAACATTTCCAATAAGGCACACTCCTGTACCAATTGACGTTCCAATTAAATTCAGAGGAAAAAATGCAATAGCTACAAGAGATGGAATACTAACACATATATATTGTATCTCGCCGGTTGAACCTCCTTATAAATTTTGCCATTCTCACTTCAATTCGTTGCTTAACATTCTTCTAATCAAACACTAAATTAACATCCATAATGGGAAAGTTCCAAGGCTTCATTCTATCTACGATAAGATAGACCAAAGTTCGTCAACATCGGACACAACTCCATTTCCAAAAGTATAGTTATAACTCGCACATAAAGCTAGGACCAAGGGAAGGCCATTACAGTGAAACCAAATGGTCAAAGACACCTTAGACATAAAGAGGAGATTTCTGACTCGGAGCCTCATAATAAAACTCATTATTTATTGAAACACTATTTGACGATAATCATTTCCAAAAATAAAAATAAACAATGCTAATGCCCACCAGTTCATCTTTAATTATCTGAAAATTTCAAGAATGAATAGTGGTTATGAAACAATCATATTTTTGGTGGTATAGAAAAAAAAGAAGGTATTCCGTTATACTAAGAGCACACTGACCTCAGGATGGAACTCATCTTTTCTATAATGACACAATACCATTTCTGCACTTTATTGTCTTAAATTACATAGTCCAATAGATATTATATTCTAGTGAAGAGTAAGCATTTCACTAAATATCATTCCAGCCTAATTTCCAATCGTAGAGGAACAAGGTGTAGAACTGTTCCCCACTGGAAATCCTTTACAAATTAATAGGCAAAATGCATAAAAAGTACCCAAACTATTGGGTTTGTTTGGATTGGACACCTAAACTATTTTTTGTCGCAAACAAGGTATTCAACTAATTTTTTGTTGCATCCAAGGTACCTCCCCCTAACGACATCCATTTCTCAAGTTAAAATACACATGTGCCGTGCATGTGATTTAATTTATAAGGGTAAAATAGGAAAAGCAGTTGTATTATCTAAACTTCAACAGTCCTGTCTCCTTGGTTCCCAAAAGCGGCCCCTGCTAGTCCTCCAGCTATTATATGTCTAAATCTACAGAGCATCCAGAAAGTCTTCATTCTAATATCATGCATCTAGTGACCATTAAGGAAGATATATTTCCTGAACATAGAGAACTACAATGACTGATTTATTGTCCACTTAGAAGAGCAGACTAATGGAGAGATAAAAAGTCGTCGTGAGAGCTATCAGTCAAATTTTAGATCTTTGAGGTTACATTAAGAACCCAAGAAAGCTAAGTAGACAAACTAGTAAGCACACACTATGGGCCTTTAGCACCTAACCATGTACCTAGGCAGCTGAAAAGGTATACTAGATGAGGTCCCACCAACCAAAGTGTGTAGCCCTGTGGTTGTGGGAATCTTAGCCCAGCCAGTGCATCAGAACAATTTCACAACAACATATGAGCAACACCAAAAAAAACGCATGTACCGAAAGAGAGAGGGAGTAGAGAGAGAGAGAGAGAGAGAGAGAGAGAGAGAGATCAATTTGAGTAATGGTACTGCTCTTACCAAAAGTATAGGAGACGGGTTTTCTTCCGCGACGAGACCGCCCTAGCCCAAGTTCATCCACATTCATCACATTATCAAGAAGAAGAGCTTGCCTATGTTGTTTCTTTAGCTGCTTCTCCTTCCTCTGTTACAAAGATTATCAAAAGATAGCGACTTAAAAAGACCAATGTAGGGACTGTAACACCAAGTTTTCCAGAAAAGAGCAGCTGAAGAAAACTGATTAAAGGATTAAGAAAATAACTATGCAGACAAACCACTAATTTATATTAATGATCAGCATTATTAAAGAAGTACTTGACTACCTTGTGGACTTTCTCAATTTCAGGAAGCATGTCAATTTTCAATTTCTTCCCAAGTGAAGCCTCTGTTCTATTTTTGCTCACAGAAAGCTTCTCCTGTAAAAGGAAGATGCAAAACTTAGGGAAAGAAAAAAAAGAAAATGGAGCAGAAAAAATGAAGCTGCAAATCTCCTTCTAGGTATCAAGTTTGAAATTTCAGCTCCAACGCTTACCCAATCAAGGTAGTTCTAATTCAGATGAAAGTCATTTCATCAAAGGTTACAATCCACTTAGTGAACTAATAAACGACTAGGAAGTAGCAACTTATAAAGGATTGGTACCTATTGAACATACAGTTAAAAAGCACCACTGCATATTAAACACTTCAACAGTTGTTAGTGGTTACCCAAGAATATAAAAAGAAAATGCCAACAGCCATGTGAAAGCCAGAATCAGAGACCCCTCCATATCAGCACCACAAAATTCTGTAGCAGAAATGAATGACCCTTGCCTTGGACATCCATGTCAAAATGGTTCCAGTCCCGACAGGAGAAGGTAAGCTTTCATAAATTTGAAGAGATTTACTCCGTATGTACCTCATATCTAAGCAAGGACTTCATTAAGTTTATATAGGCTTGTTTTAGCAACAGTTGAGGTCAGGGCTAAGGTTGCGTTTGATAGCAACAAGCACTTAATGCTTGTTGTTGAATTATTTTCTTTTGTGCAACTACTTCCTTGATTTGAATTGTAACAACCATCCCATATTTCTCTTACCCGAACAAGCATCGATATTCTCACTTGCCGAGTAAGAGCCGCTAAGCATGAAGATTGACAATGGCTTGTTTACAAAGACTCAAGTTTTCTAAGGTTGTGATTCACCAACAAGCATTAAGTGCTTGTTGGTACTTGTTGCTATCAAACGGAACCGAAGTATAACTCGACATATTCAAGTAGGCAAGTATTTGCATATCAAAACCTGAAGGCAAAACACCCTGATGGAATAATGTTCCTTACGAGGTAAGGGAAGAGATCAAACCTAATAAGTCACACTCTCTTTATGCCTCTGACACACATGGAGAGTTCCAGCATCTCACAATTTCTCCTACACGTTTCCAGAACGAGGTGTGCAAGAAGGTTCATGAATTTGCGTTTTATTGGTTGTTCTTCTCTTTTTTTTTAAAAACAAATCCAAATGACAATATCATGTCCTAGCTTACTTCAATATATTACAGTCAAATTTATCAATTTATCATATTGCTCTGCAAACATAATTTAGTAACAGCCAATTCATTTCTTCTTCTCGTTGTCAAAACAATATGCCCTCCCTTGCTAGTTTGCCAACGGGATTCTCTCAAAAATTTAAACCTTTTTGTATGTAATTATATCACCCTTAATCATTTTGGGACCAAGACTTTGTTGTTGTTGTTGTTGTTACATGTAATTATATCACTTACTGGGATTGACAATTGAAAAATATGTGGAACATGGGAGCTTACTTTTTGACCAAACTGATCAGATAAAATGTATTAAGGTAAGAGAAACACTGATAACTCAATTAGACCAATCTAAGTACAACAAAAGAGCACACAGTTTTAGAGGAGGGCGTAAACATAAATATTAATAGGGGTGTAAGTGGTTCGGTTCAAACCGCGGTTTGAGACCGAACCGAACCAAACCATGCGGTTTGGTTAGGTTTTCAAGTATGAATGGTTCGGTTCGGTCTCAAATTTTGGCAACCACATGGTTCGGTTTGGTTTGTGGCCTAACCCTCCCAGACCAAACCGAACCGAACCAAACCAAATCGCGGTTCGAGACCGAACCGCGAGACCAAACCACATTAAATAAACTAATCCTAACCCCCGTTTTGTATCTTATTTAATATTTTCGTATGTTTATTAAAATTTTCTGTTAGATCAGTAAAAAAAACCTACATTACATAGATTAATCCTAACCCCCGTTGTGCATCTTATTTAATATTAATTTCATCATTAGTTATCGTCGTTACGACACATAAATAACTAATTTCTCTACACGATCGAAGATTGTAAACTATTTTTCTTCCTTCGACCTCTTTCTTCCTCTAGTCTCCCTCTTCCTCCGACTTTTCTCTTAACACCTGCATCTTTCGCTCATCCACTGAGATCACGGAAAATTTAAGCAAATATGAAAATGAGTTGCGGTCTGAAATGTGGTTTGAACCGTAGTCTAAACCATGGTCTGAACCGCAGTGAACCGCGGTTTGAACCAAACTGAACCAAATCATAGCAGTAGGTTTGGTTCGGGGTTTTTTCATGGTTCGTTTTGGTTTGAAATTTTCCCAAACCGATGACTAGTGGTTCGATCCGTAAATTCGCCCAAACCGAACCATTTGCACCCTTAATTATTATGTACATATGCCATCTCACATGTAAAGCACAAGTAAACACCGAGAGTATAAGAATGGACTGATTTGTTATAACTAACTAACCATTCCTCCGCTTTCATTTGTAAAGGTGCAAGTTAGGACGAAAAATCGACCGTTAAGTATTTGAAAAAGCTCGGGTCAATTTTTGGATGAAAGTAAAGACCTTGATAAATTATATATATGTATATATATAATGAATTTCGTGCAACTTTCTATAACTTAGTAACATTCACGAAACTACTGGTAAGAGTTGTTAAAGCTAAGACCAATCAACAACAATGATAATATAATAATGATAAGCAATGAGGATCCTAAAAATTGTATCTAATACTCCCTCCGTCCCAGTAGAAACTTCCCATTTTGCCATTTTGGGTGTCCCGTTAAAAGCTTTCACTTTCCTTTTTTGACAAATAATTTTCACTATTCCCTCCACTCATTCTCTTTCCTACATTATTTTAATACTCACAACACCATTATAATTTACTATTCCCTCCACTCATTCTCTCTCCTATTTTCAAATTACACTCACAACATTTTTTCTTCCCACCCATTTTATTAATTTGCGTGCAATGCCAAAAATGGGCACCTTATATTGGGACGGAGGGAGTATACAATAATGCTCAGCTTTTCCACTGTATTTTTCCACTGTATTGACTTTAGACAAACAAGGGTTGAGATTGTTTCATAACCGCACTAATCTAAGGGCTGATGTTATTTTTCAGTTTTTATTTTTGTATTTGTGGTTTAGATTAATTTTAACAAAATCATCCTAATGCCGTAGATTGCCGGTTTTCAAAAGTTAATATTGTTGTTTTCCTCTTCCCCGTTAGACTCCTTCTACGCATCTCCTCTCCAAATCAGAAAAAGACCTATTATGTTGCCTATTCTCCATGAATTCCGACTTCAGGTTGCTACTTTCTCACTCCCATCTCCTTCCCAAATCATGCAAGGACCGATTATTTTGCCATATATACACATGAAGGTACTAAACCCTACTTCGCAGTTCGATTGAGCAAACATTGAAATCAATAGCCTTCAAGAAAGCTACGAAAACTTCTTTTTGTTCTCGAATTTCTGCTTCAGGTAAGCTTTCTCTCTACCTCTCTCTCTCTCTCTCTCTAAAATTTACTCTTTTGGGTTTCTTTGCTCACTCTTTAAATGCAAATTGGGTTTATGGGTTTCTTTGTGAGCACATAATCAGTCTTTAGCCACGATCACTCTTTGTCGCTTTCTAGGTTTTAAATTGTAGTAATTATAGCTTGATTTATGTGTAGTACCATTGTTCTTTCTTATTTTAGTGGTTCTTGGGTCACTGAAATTGTCGTAATTATAGCTTGATTTTTGTGTAGTACCATTGTTCTTTCTTAAGTTATAGGTGTTTATCTATTGACACCCTTCACTTTCCCATGACTGCATATGATGGTTTCTTTGTTCTTTTTGCCTTGCCTACATTGATGCTTTGCTCTCACTGCATTTATTTTAACAATTCTGCAGCTAATTGTTTTGAGTTGCATGCCATAGGAGTAAAATAATTTTTATGACATAATTGTGTTGTGAGTTGTGATTAATCTGTTGTGAAAAGCTATTATTTTTCATGTTTAAATGTTGATGGGGTCAGGGTGCGAAATCGAAGGTTTAGCTCTTATTTGTCCAGCTGCGAGATGCACGGATACGGGTCCACGGTTCCCACGGGTCCGACGAATACGGGTCCACGGTTCCCACGGGTCCATTTCTGTTAAAAATCTAACAGACTTTGTTTAAAAAATAACGGGTTTCTGTTTTTTTTTTTCATTTTTTTTTTCAAATTTAGTTGTTACCTGAAGTCAAAGAGAAATGATAATTTTATATAATGATTTAACAAAGTAATAATGTAAAAAAAAAGGATTTGAAGTTTGAATTAACAATTTTCGTTAAAGAGAGAGTGAGAGATAAGCGATTTTTTGTGAAATAAATTATTTGGGGTGGGAAATGGTATTTATAGTTATATAATTATATTATTTATATATGGATAACAAATTTTATTTTTGAAGGGTGAAAAGAGGTCAAAAAGTCGGTCAAAAGGTAATATTCGACGCGTCGACGAGTGTGACGCGGTTCCTGACACGGGTCTCACGGGTACGGTTCCACGGGTCGTAACGGGTACGGTTCCACGGGTCGGACCCGCCGGGTCACGGGTCCGAAAAATGAGGAACCGTAACCGAACCGCCAATTGTACGGGTACGGGTCCAACGGTTCACGGGTCTTACACGGTTACGGTTCTGACGGGTCAAATCCGGGTACGGTTCCACGGGTCCGCACGGGTACGGGTACGGGTTGGCCATGTCTAGTTGTGAGTTGTGATTAATCTGTTGTGAAAAGCTATTATTTTTCATGTTTAAATCTTGATGGGGTGGGGGGAGGGTGTAAATTAGGGGTTTAGCTCTTATTTGTCCAGCTGCAACCTTTTGTCTCTCTTTTGGTACTACTGTGATGAATTATGTGTGGGGGGGGGTGTTAATAGAGAATGTAAGTGGTCATTCATTTTGAAAAGATCAACTTTCAATAAAACCTTGGACTTCTATGGCAGCAAGCCATATATTTTTCTTGAACAGAAGAAAGTATCTGGGGAATTACAGAGCAGCGTGGCTCATTTAATTGACATCTTGCACAACAAGCACAATAATTATTTTTTGTCTTAGATTTGAGCATCTTCACGAGCAATGTTAGGATTCTTTTAATTGTCATCAATTAGTGTTTATTTTTGCAATCTTTTTCTACTACAAGAAGAAGGGTGTTGTTGCATATGCAGAGAACCCCCCCCCCCCCAAAAGGAAGTCACAGCTGAAGTTCACTTTCATCCTAAATGGAGAGAACCCTGGCTCTTAATATATTGTTGGATCAACATATACATTGATTTCTCCTTCTAGCAGTTTATCTATTCAACCATGTGAGTTTCGCGATTACTGAGTACCCTAAAATATTTAGTGCCATTGGAGCGCAAAAATTCCAGGAAGTAAATGAGCTTCTTTATGCCCATATTTATGTTCCCTTCATTTCAGTGTTTTTTTTTTCTCCCGAAAATTGATACAGAATAGTGAATAAGGAACTAAAATTTACACTACTTAGAGTACATTGGCCAAAACCTTTTAATATGAGAGGTCTTCTGTTTTCATGCTTAGAGGCAAAAGAAAAGGCTGAGAAAAAGGGTTGGATTTTGGATGGATGTAGGTATATTTTTGTTGTTATAACTATTTTCTCTATATAGTCCTATGTCCAATAAAGATAGTCCTACTTTCTAAAAGATAACTTGGCCAATTATATGTTGCATTATCCGGATTAACTACATTCAATAGGATAATGATTCTCTTGAGACTACATTCAGTAGGGTAGCGATTCTCTTGCCACCTTTTGCCATCAAAAGACAACACATCCTCAACAAACATTGTTCATCCTAAAGTTCTTCTTTAAGGCTTATAGCTAAAGTGTTACGGTAAATAGTTATTATATTTGCATAATTTGTAATGATCATATTCCTTATAACATGACACATTTATATATAACTACATATATATATTGATCTAATGCATGTTTCAAATAGGTTTCCTCGCGTTCGACAAAAGATTTACAAGATACTGAAGCTCCAACTGATTCTTCATAAATGACTCCACCAAAGTTGACGTATGACGATATATGGGATGATCCAACTTTTGTTGCTCAAGCAGTATGTTTTTTTAAATATAATCGAATATAATGCATCAATTATAGTTATTTAAATGTGGTTGATATATGTTTTTGTCCAAGTGCAGGAAGAACTAACTAGAAGAGTTGAAGTCGAAGGTTTCGTAGCTGCTGATGTCATCGAAAAGGAACAAACAGATTAATGTTTTATTGTTAACGAAATAGTTAATTCTATATTTTTTATTCTATTAATTATTAATGATTGTTTTTCTTCAAAATAATTGAGGCATACAACGCGTTCCATTTATTTATTAATTCTAAAGGTATTTCTTCAATGCTTCATTCTTTTTTATGTTATTAAAGGTTAGTTGAAAGCATTTTTAAAGAGTATTGAACTTCTAATCGAATGGCTAAGAATACAACATTTCAACGTTTCAATCTGATTGTTACTCTCCGAATCCCTTCCATAGCAGCTCTGTTGATTATGACTCCGGTAATGGATTAATCTCTCTCATTCTTGAATTAAGCTAGGATTTTAATGTACGATGTTTAAGAATTTGGTGTTTTTATTCATGACCGTGAATGGTGTTTATGTTCAAGGGTGATAGTTATTTTCAATCGATAGTGGGAGTAGATTATGGATTCATGAATTCTTTCCACTGAAATTAGGTTTTTGTTTTCTCCAGCCATGGATTTTGTGGTTAGAGCTCCACCCAAAAACTGCATTCCGCTCTTTCTTGTTAATCTATTTCTCTTTTCAGATTTATAAGAAGTAAATGCAAGTAGATTAAATTGAATATTTTACCATTCAGTTTTGCTAATTTGAACATATACGCATTGGACTTTGAGGGCATTAAGCATTGTTGTGGTTACATGCGACAGTTAGAGGTACAAAAAGAGATACTAAAACTACGACAACGCCGTTGCAATCAGGTTTGATACTTTCTTGATTCTAAATTATAAAATTTATGTAAGTTGCTGAATCAGGTTTTTGAATTTGATTCAAGGTTATAAAAATTAGGTTGTTAAAATTAATATTTCATTTGATTTTGAGTGTTCTTAGACTCGAGGGTGGGGTGTGGGGGTTGAAGTCAGTAAAGAAGGTTACAAATATAAAAGGAAGGTTACAAATATAAAAGGAACAAGTGACTAAGGAGAGAAGGGGTGCCACGTAGGTGATGGAGAGAGGGGGAGTTACTGGAGTTCAAGAGAGAAATGAATTACATTATAAGACATAGTCGGTCTACATTGATCCTTAATCTTTGCAGAGGGGGCCAAGGGAGGAAGGCAAGTAATTAGGATAGGCGATGAATAGGAGTAGTGAGTAATGACTATGAGCAGAATTAGGGGAAGATCCCCCTTTATGATCTCTTTAAGAATTAGAGGAAGAAGAAGGGGGAGGGAAAATGTGAAAAGTTATGACAATTAGTGAAGTTCATGCTGAGTGAAAAACACAAGGGTGCATCATAAGTAACTTTGATAATGTTTGATTAATGGAAGTGTTTCATTGACATGAAATTTTCTTCTGCTTTTGAAGGCAAGATACATATTCCTTCCATCCCAAATATGAATGTTTCAAATTTGTTTTTTTTTTTTTTAATTTACTTTGCTCCAAAAATACTTGAAAGAAGAACTCATTGGGAACACGGGGATAAAAAGATGAACCTCAAGTTTGAACAATCTAGAGATGTTATCCATGAAGTAGAGGAAGACTTTGGTGTTAATCCTTTGCAAGTGACATCTGCCACCAAGAAAAAATAGAGTTGTAGAGCCTACTTAAGCTAAAAGACCTGCTATATTGCTTTTAGTTTATTCTCTTACTCTTCTAAACTAATGTTTAAAATTTCCCTCTTTTACACTAAATGACACTTTGCTGAGCACATTATGTAGATACAAGTGTGCATAATTTGTTTTGCTTTTTATCTAAAATATTTCACTCTACAAGTTGTCAAGGATGTGGGTGAGTGTTTAGATTACATATCTACATTGAGGAGCTCATGAATGAGATGATTAATCTGAGTTGTGTGCCAGCAAGTATTCTACATAAAAATTGTACATTTCCTAATGATATTTTTCTTTTGTTCGTTTGGTTTCAAAAATAGTTTCAGTACCATAGTATTGGGCATAACTTAATTATCACTCAATCTCGATGCAGATTCTATTACGGCTCATGCTAGCGAAGGGGGAGTCTTCAGAATGTTTCCAAGGCACTGGTGATGTTAAGAAAAGACTGCCTTTTACTTTAAACCAGAACTTGGAAGTATATGTGGATCTTACGTCCTTGCATCTCTCATTCTCTCTGGAGATATTTTTTTTTGGGCGTCTCTTTCGTCAAGCACAAAGTATTACAACATATTACTTTATTACTGCTAAGAAAATAATGAATGTTATTTCTATATTTTTTATGAATGATTTTCATCGAAGTAATTAAGACATGGAAAAATTCCTAATTATTTCTCAATTCTAAAGATTTTCTTTTGATTGGTTCATTCTTTTATGTTATTCTATTTTTTATTTTTTAAAGGAATTTTATTCATTGTTGTGTATATATTTTTGTATGTGTGTTTACGGTGGTGGTGTAAAACTCTAACCAGAGGCAATCGTTTTCTCTCTAATATTTCAATCGCAGAATGTCGTACATTTTTATAAGACAAATAATTTTCATATTGTCATCGTTCATACTGTAACCGTGTCATTGACACGGGCTAGAGAGTACTAGTTAACTAACAAAAAGAAAGAGGTACAGAGGCAACTTAGGGAAGGGATGAATATCTTTCTTTTAAAAAAAAATCCCAATAGCTCTTTATCCTCAATTAGTTATCTAGGATTTTTATATGCTTTTTCTTTGGCCAGTTTCGCTCTTTACCAAAAAACGTAGAACTGAAAAGTTATTGTAAATGAGTACTATTTTGTGAATCAAACAATAATAATGTTATAATAGTAATTACTTACAGAAACGTCCTGAAATTCATCCATATTGGTAGCAACTGTTTCCCACTGGTAACAAGAATTGGAAATTGGCTGTACACTCCTCCCTTTTCCTTTCTTCACTTCCACTTTCCTAATCTCCCGGTACAACCTCTGACCAATGATAGGATCATCTTCATACCTTTTCAGTGGAAAAAAGGGGAAAAGATAACCAATATATTCACAAAGCAGAAATATTAACATCCTGATTATTGTGTAGAGATATTTTGAAGGTGTTTAGGGATGGAAACGATGTTAATCTGTAAGGCCATCAAAAGATTAAAAATCAAAACCTAATACCAACGAAGCACAAGAAAATTACCAGTAAGAAACTCCATGGGAATCACCACCAGTGCGCTCCTTACGAAATGCCGAGGGTGGAACGCCGTGTTTTATAGAACCATCTATATAGTTACGAATATCTTCTTGCTGCAAGATAAATATCAATTTTCAGTTGCTTGGTTTGACAGGACAGCAAATGAAGGAAAAAACTTCTCTCGTTTGTAACGTGTAAAGAAGGAACAAGAAATCATTAAGGGAAGACAACCAAGGTCCACCCAGCAAGTACATATTGAGGCAAATGGCACAACATTAGTGCCCTTAAGTTTCATCGGAATTTCAATGTAACAACCAATGTATCAATTTTGGCAGTTTCAATCATTATGTTTACATTTTGTGGCAAACTTGGGGATTTTTGGATGGGCGTTAGAAACAATGGACGGAAGTTAACTATTTGAAAGGGAAACTTGACGACCATCTTTGAAAATAACATTCTCCACCCTTGAAATTCTAAGATTTTTCATTTGTCACTATTTCGTTAAATATATTTGCAAATCACCAACTAATCACCGTCACCCACGACTAACATTAACTCCACCACCAGCTCCTCCTCCACCACCACCACTATTCTCACCATCATCATCACCACCACTAACACCACCATGCCAACCCACCACCATTCCATAACTATATCATAACCAACAACAATAACAAAATCACCATCCATCAAAACCACCATCAACCACACGACAGTTGTTTACTACCCCTTATGCCACCACCAAAAAAAATAACATCACACTTGTATAAAAACCCAAATAAACCAAGAAAATAAAATTAGAACTTCATAATAGCAGATCTTCGAAAGAGATTTTTTATTTTATTTTTGCAGAATTCAAAAGGTAAACCAAATGGGTCGGACGGTTAAGGAGGAAATGGCAGATTTAAAAAAAAACTTGCCAAAATTGCAAAATAGTAAATTTACAGATCTTTCAAAATTTTAGAAAAAAAAAGAAGAAGAAGAAGAGAAGGGCAGTGAGAGAGAGGGGTGAGAAGCCGCCATTGGTGTTGTAGATGCGAGGGAGACGATTAGTTGATGATGTGGATGACGGCAGATTTGAGATTGCCGCCGGTAGTAGACTCTTTCCCGATCAACACTATCAATTTCAAGAAATTTCCCATACATCCTCTGATCCGAGCTTGTATCTTTTCTTGGCGTCCGTCCAAATCGTTAACTTCCGTCCAATTTTATAACGTATCCAAAAATGCTCCAGTTTGCCACAAAATTTAAACATAATGGTTGAAATTGCTAAAATTGATACGTTGGTAGTCACATTGCAACTCTAGTGATACTTAACGACTCTAACGTGCCATTTGCCCTACATATTACGTGAAGGAGTTTCCAAAAGTATAGAGCACCCGTGATCTAAAATAATGAATTGTAAATTTGAAAGGTAACAAAGTTGAGTAAAGCGCCACTGTCATTTAAAATAACAAAAAACTTTTGCTCAAAAATACACTGCTTACAGCTCAATGAACAAGGCTAAGAAATCATAAT
This sequence comes from Adenophora triphylla var. japonica, assembly GCA_022495995.1. NCBI lineage: Eukaryota > Viridiplantae > Streptophyta > Magnoliopsida > Asterales > Campanulaceae > Adenophora > Adenophora triphylla. The sequence continues at coordinate 734,495 of JAFEMH010000400.1, forward strand.
TGGACCTTCAAAAGGCACTCTTGTATCTTTCCTTGGCAAGAAAGAAACATTCCCATGCTTAACTAGACTCGGCATGAACCAAAAGTGAAAAACAACATTTGATAAAGCTCACATATCTCTCCATATATACATAATATATACTCTTTCCGTCTCAGTACAAGCTACACACTTTCCTCACAGGGCATCCCACTACAAACTATACACTTCCTAAAATGGAAATGTTTTATTACTTTTATATTAATGGGACTCACATGCCATACTTACAACAACAAATCAATTATTATTCTCTTACCCCAGTTTCTCTTTCCTACCTCACTTTTCATACTCACAACACCTACTTCATTAAAGCTTTTCCTTAATTCTCGTGCAAATAGTAAGTGTGTAGTTTGTAGTGGGGCGGAGGGAGTATAACTTTGACCAATATTTAAATAAAAACTAATGATTCTAATAAATTATTTTAAATTGTCATTGTATCACAATTAATAATACTTTCTATAACAATTTTTAGATTTGTTTTTGGATCATTATTTTTTATTTAAATATTGGTCAAAGTAACATCCGTTTGACCACTAGTCCGGTTTGAGGTGGGACGGAGGGTAGTATAAATCTAATTCTCCCTCTGTCTTGGGCCAGATATCTCCTGTTCCAGTTTGAGATGCCCTAAAATAAGTGTCCTCTTCTAATTTTAGAATCTTTTAACATCAATTGTCGATAATGCCCCAGTAATGTGTGGTTGAAAATACACCAGGGCCTTACGGATTGGCACTGCCTAAATATATTTGAGAGTATTAAGGAAAATGTTGTGATGCTCGGACTCTTTGGTTTACCCCGCCATACTCGTGTGTAGGAAGCTCGTAAAGCCTTGTTGACAAGGGTCTGGGGGTTAAACCAAGGAGTCTGAGCATCATAGTGAAAATGCCTAAAAAGTCGCTATTTTCTCAAACAACCTAATGTAAACAAAACAAAGACACTCATTTTGAGACGGGCAGAAAAAAAAACAATGATTTAAGCTCCATATCTTGCATTGAGACTCTAATCTGAGATAAAAATAATAAACTTACACCTGTGACCATCATGAGGACTCATTATATGGTCCATTATACGAGGGTTGGATTCCATTGTATTCAAGAATCATGACTTTACATTTGTAATTGTTGGATAGAATTTTTTATCATTCCTATTTATGAACTTCAGCAGTAAATCTTTTCTTCCCACTTCATCCTCAACTATTAAAATGATGCTTTTTGCCTTTCATCGAAGATTTGGTCACAGTAAGAATTTGACAACATACTGTTTCCTGGGGATGTTTGCTATTTATGATACATTCGAAGAAAGGGAACAGAAGAACCTTTAGGGATCATGACTTTCCTTTGCATTTGTTGGAATATTGGGTCCTCTAGCAAGATCTTTTATAGGTTTCGTCAATAACTCTTTTTATTTTTGCATACTACTCATTTTCTTCCACTGGATGATTTCTTTATCTGTCAATTAATAGAAAAAGGAAGAGAAGATCATTATCATCTCTCACCATTTCACGCCCACCTCCAAGCAAATCTATTCATGTAGAGCCTTTCACAATTCCATTTCATTGGAAAAACAACTTAAGTATAAGCATTGACAATGCTAGGTGCCAACATGCTAATAAACCACAACTCTATATGTTTACTTTGTCTCTGAAAACCAAATTAACTAAAACATCATATAATTTACTCGGTAACATAACTTGATGTGATTTTTTATATATAAATGAAGCTGCTCAGCTACGGAAATGTGGTTAGATTCCCGGGAGCTGCTTTTGACTCATTTTTGCCTCGAAAACATGGATCTAAGCTAAGGGTTGTGACACTAACATGGCACCAATGGAGGAAGCTCCACCTAGCCAGTCATTTGATGGATATCCAGAGCACAAACAGGATCTACATATCACCGCTAATCGCAGCATAAACAGGACCTAAATTTAAGGCTATCAAGAGCAATAGAGCACACATAAAAGTAGCATTGTCGTATGACTATGGCAAAGATTGAGAAAGGAAAGAAGACAATGAGAAGTCATGAGAAGACAATGAGAAGTTATGAGAAGAAGCCATTCAGAAGGAAGGTATGATACCTGTACACGAATATCACACAGGGCTTTCAAAATCACCACACGTATGCCAGGATCGAGCATGTTATATGCTTCAACTTCAGCCCTATAATACGAAACACAGTGAAACATTAAGAAAATGTAGCCCATACAATCACTTTCTTCATAGCATACCATACGTACCCATGTGATGCAACTACAGGTAGATCCCCTTCAGCAACCTGCATTGCAATAGCCAGGTACACCTGTTAGTTCGCATTTAGAAACATATAAAACAGAAGTCTCAGTGTTGAAGAGACAATACTACACAAGGGGTTATCAGGTTACCCGATGCCAGCAGTCCTTCAGCTTTCTGCACAGTACAGTAACCCAAGTATTTTGTCCAAGTGCCATCCGTGTGATTGGAGGAATTGCCTGTGTTGAAAAAACCCAAGGCAACCCTGCATTAGACTCTTATGACAAAACACAGGTATGTTTATCCTATAGGGCTATGCCAAAAATGATTTCAGCAAGCTTCGGTCAAACACCCTGAAGCCTTGAGTAACATCTTTAGCTTCACTTCCTAAGCATTGCGGTGCTTAGCCAGTTAGCCTACTTTTGAATGTAAAAACCTCCAATATGCGACCTTTCTTATAGGGAAATCTATATTTGGCCAAGAATATCATGGTTTGTTAAATGTTCTAATGCCTGGGCAACGACCAATTTTGAAAAGTCATTTTCCATTCTCATAGTACAAGGAACTACACCATAACATCAATCGAACGCTCTACAATATCAAGTGAGACCCCAAATCTTTACAAAATCAGGCTCATTACACCAAATCAAATTTTCACTGAGCCATTAAATTTTGAACAGAGGAATTGAAAATCAAGCTCGCAAACATATAAGTAGGTACTCAACTACATGTCTTTTGATAAACCTCATGAAGGAGCTGCAGAAAGTACCCTACAGACACGAGTAAGTGAAGCCTGCAAGCCTAGAGCTCTTCCTTGATTTTGGCAAACAATTCTATATGAACAAAAAAAATCCCCTTTCCTTGTAGAATTGTAATGGGAAGGGCCACCTTAAGGCGCTAAAACTCAGGTTGCTATCATCGCATAATTACGCTAATTCAAAGTAAAGAAAGCAATTCATAAATGTATCTAAATATGAATAGGCATGCACTAGAAGTAAGTGAAACGAGATAACCCCAAGTTGCATAGAAACGCAAGTACTTTTCTCAATTCTGGGAGCCTAAGATAGCATTTGATTTGTGTTGAAACATATGAACTAACAATATTAATTTCCACAACCATGTCTATGGAAAAGAAGAGTGCCTGCGCGCATGCAGAAGTATAACTGGGAGCTGGAGACGGAAGCATTTCTGTCTAAAGAGTGAAAAAACTAACCCTCAACAAAGGAATATGAATGTCTGCCAAGGTGTTATTTGGAGTTAACAAAGCAGTCTCGAACTCTTCCACTGAAAACTCAAACTTAATATTCAAAAGAGGCCTAAAAACCTACAAAACAAAAACCACATTAGCCTCACCAACACCAAAACCACAAACTTTCATCACAAAAACCACAAATTTCCCCATTTTGAAGTTCATTTCAGCTCACATTTAAAAAATTGAGAATTGAAGCCAACTCCCACATAGACCGAATGTTCCACCGCGGCAATAGTGAAAGAGGTGGCTCCACCACCAGCGAAGTCACGACATTACTAAAAGGATTGGGCGGAGAAGGCGGAGGCTCCTCCTCCTCAACTGTTTGAGGACGATGCCGCTCCTTCCTACTAGGTTTCTGCTTCCGCACAGCAGAAACAACCGCCGCCTCAGCAGCAGCAGCAGCCTGAAGCCGAGCGGCGGAGCGAGCCGTACATGCACGAGAAGGCCTCTCTCTCCTACCGACAACATTATTATTACTACCAACAGCGCTGGCGCCGTTGTTGTTGCTAGTACTAGGTGTGGCGTGGTTATTATTCTGGTGAACCTCGAGGGAAGAATCACCGGAATGGATCGGAGTAGAAAGTTGGTCGTCGGACATGGTGGGGATATCGTGGGCGGGAATCGTCTACTGGAGGTCCATGTAAGAGATCATGGAGTCGCATTCAACAGAATCAAGAATACAAAACTGTCTCTCTGATAGGGTGAAGATTTGAAGCTCCAAAACATTCATGGCATGGCTACTTTCTCTCACTATGACTGGCAGTGAGGAGAGAGAGAATCACAGAGCGCAAATTTGGAAAATTGGGGATAAATGTGAGACAAATTAGGGATTTTTTGAGTTAATTATGAGGATGATGAAGATGATTTGATTGATTATTGTCGGATTTGAATTAATTTGAAGGAATGAAGGAAGAAGAAGGAGAAGAAGACGGAAATTAGGGCAAGAAACCAATTTTGTTAAGGTGAGGTTTTGAGGGGACAGGGACGACGGGAGGTCAAATTGTCTTCTTACTCGAAACGACGCCGTAGCCGAGGGTTCTCTTCTCCTCTCCTCTATAACTCTACTAGTCCATGCCCGTATCAAAGTACACGTTTTTTTTTTTTAATTTTTTTTTAATAAAAAATAATAATTTTAAGAACAAAATGGAAAAGAAACAAATGTATGAGGGCAAAATGAAAAATTCGCCGCTTGACACTATTCCTAATACTGTAGCACCCTTTCCCTCATATTATATTTATAATATAGATTCTCCTAACTACTGTGTTTTGTGGATGGTTTGTCGTAAATCGTAATTAATTAGATCTTTTGAAATTAAGATGATTTAAGCCAAAAAAATATTGTATAAAATTAAAATAAGATTTTTTTTCAAGTAATCCAACATTTAAACTTGTGTTTTAGAAAATTTGATCTTGAAATCCATAGTAAGTAAGGAGTTGAGTTAATTAGTCAAAATAAATATAATGGATTATAATTATAACCATCATGTGCAATCAATCATATAATATGAGAAATCCAATTGTGTAACAGTTGAAATTTAAGCAATTTTAATATCAAACAAAATAAAGATATAATTGTGTAGCAGTCAAAATGCGACGGCATTTGATGCAATCTTAATGGATCATTGTTAGATCATTTCGTACACATCAACAACATGGTCGGGTAGTGATGAATTACTATAAATTACTTCCTCCATTACAGACTAAAAATCTTACCTTTCTTTTTAGTACGTTCAAGAATAGTAAGAGACCATTCCCAAAAATACAAATGGTGAAAAGTGTGTTGGACAACTTTATTATTATGATGCTTGTATAATTATAAAAATCTCAAACACTCATTAACAAACTTTTTACCCACTTGCATTACTATTGATTAGACATGACCAAATTCGGGTACGGGTCGAAACTAGGGGTGTAAATGGTTCGGTTTAGGGGAATTTACAGACCGAACCACTAGTCATCGGTTTGGAAAAATTTCAAACCGAACCGAACCATGAAAAATTCAAACCGAACCGAACCAAACCGCTATGGTTTGGTTCGATTTGGTTCAAACGGCGGTTCAATTATGCGGTTCAGACCGCGGTCCAGACCATGGTTCAGACCATTATTTAGACTACGGTTCAAACCACGATTCAGACCGCAACTCATTTTCATATTGTTTAAATTTTCCGTTATCATGGAGGAAGAGCGAAAAATTCGAGTGTTTAGAGGTCGAAGGAAGAAAAACACTTTACAATGGCAATCGTGGAGAGAACTTGGTTATTTATGTGTCGTGATGAGGATAACAAATGATGAAATTAATATTAACTAAAATAGAAAACAGGGGTTATGATTAGTTTATGTAAATTTTAATAAAGATACAAAAATATTAAATAAGATAGTACATAACAAGGGTTATGATTAGTTTATATAATGTGGTTCGATTTGGCGGTTTGATCTCGCGGTTCGGTTTGGTGGTTCGGTTTCGCGGTCTCAAACCGCGATTTGGTTTAGTTCGATTCGGTTTGGTTTGGTTTGGGAGAGTCAGACCACAAACCAAACCGAACCATGTGGTTTGTCAATATTTGAGATCGAACCGAACCATTCATACTTGAAAACCAAACCAAACCGCATGGTTTGGTTCGATTCGGTCTCAAACCGCGGTTTGAACCGAACCACTTACACCCCTAGTCGGAACCGCTGGGTCACGGGTCTGAAATCGAAGGAACCGTAACCGAACCGTGAGATGCACGGATACGGGTCCACGGTTCCCACGGGTTCGACGAATACGGGTCCACGGTTCCCACGGGTCCATTTCTGTTAAAAATCTAACAGACTTTGTTTAAAAAATAACGGTTTTCTATTTTTTTTTTCAATTTTTTTTTCAAATTTAGTTGTTACCTATAGTCAAAGACAAATGATAATTTTATATAATGAATTAACAAAGTAATAATGTAAAAAAAAAAAAAAGGCTTTAAAGTTTGAATTAACAATTTTCGTTAGAGAGAGAGAGAGAGTGAGAGATAACTGAGTTTTTGTGAAGTAAATTATTTGCAATGGTATTTATAGTTAGATAATTATATTATTTATATACGAATAACAAATTTTATTTTTGAAGAACTGAAAAAAAGGTCAAAAAGTCAGTCAAACGGTAATATTTTGGTCAAACTGTCCGTTACTAACAGGATTAAAAAGACAAAGAGGTCAAAAATTCAGTCAAAAAGGTAATATTCTGACGCGTCTGACGCGGTTCCTGACACGGGTCTCACGTGTATGGTTCCACGGGTCATAACGGGTACGGTTCCACGGGTTGGACCCGCCGGGTCACGGGTCCGAAAAATGAGGAACCGTAACCGAACCGCTACGGGTACGGGTCCAACGGTTCACGGGTCTTACACGGTTACGGTTTTAACGGGTCAAATCCGAGTACGGTTTCACGGGTCCGTACTGGTACGGATACGGATACGGGTCGGCCATGTCTACTATTGATCTATTATATTCTCACCACTTGAAAAGTTTACTCAACAAAATCTTTTGTTGTTTCCTTAATAAACAACATGGTAAAAAAAATTGTTAATTTTTGATTGGATAGGTAAATGCTTCTAACATTAACATTAAGGGTGCGCTCCTGCGTTTTAAAAACAAGAGAAAAAGAAATGAAATGGGAGAAAATTTAATATATTTTTCTTACTAAAGTTGCTCCTGAGTTTTTCTACGAAGAAAGTTGAAGGAAAAGGGAGGAAAATTTTTAAAATTTTATTTGCTACACGATCATCCCAAAAGTGAGAGAAATTGGAACGAAAGAAAATATTATAAAACAATATTTTTTGTTAAACCCATTTTACCACTCATATATAACTATCTCTATTCCTTTCATTAAGAGTACAAATGTAATTTAATTTTTTTTCCTTCATTTTCCTTCCTAAAATCAGTAGTACTTTAATAAGTTATTGAATTCACTCCCCTCCTTTTCTTTCTCATCTCATTCTCTCCTTTAAAAACTGGGGTTCGAGATTTTAAAGGAGAGAAGAGAAAGGGAGGGGGAGATAAGGGAAAGGGAAAGAAGAGTAGGTGAGAGAATTCAATAACTTTTTGAAGTGCTCATGAGTTTAGGAAGGAAAAAAAAAAGAAAAAAAATTGAATTACACTTGTACTCTAATGAAAGGAAGAGAAAGAGTTATAACTGAGTGGTAAAATAGGTTTAACAAAAAAAAATTGTTTTATTAGATTTCCTTTCCTTCCAATTCCTCCCACTTTTGGGAGGTTTGTGTGGGAGATAAAATTTTAAAAATTTTCCTTCCTTTTCCTACCACTTCCTTATTAAAAAAGCTCGGGAGCAACTTTAGGAAGGAAAATATATTAGATTTTCTCTCATTTCATTTTTTTTCTCTCGTTTTTAAAACTCGGGAGCACAGTCGCATGGGCAGGATGACTTGAACCCAATTCATCTACTTACAGACAAAATCTTGTCACACAAAAATAATTGCCAAAAATCCTTACAACTCTCATAATCAAGCCAAGAATAAAAAAAAATAAGTACATTTTCCAATAGTACAACATTTCAATGCACACAATCAGATCATGTACCCATTCCTCTCTATATACCACAGACAGCACTGCTGCACTGCAGCATGCTAGAACAAGCCTAGCAGCACCAGCCAAATAAACACCAACAGAAATCCCAGATTCTTACATTCTCCTCTCAACGTAATACCACTCGAAGGACGGGTCGATGCGGGACCCAGGGCGGCCCCCGCCGTAGCATTTTCTCTTGCGCAAGTGTAACTGCAACGACTCGGACGAACAACTCTGTAGACCCCACTGCTAGCTAGGAGATATACATCCTTATCGTTACTCTCCCCAAACGAGAAAACATAACCCAGTGCAGGTATCGAACTTCCGGGGACCCCAACACATTGTATAGGAGAATCACGAGCACAACTGAAAGGTATCTTGCTCGAGTTAAAAATTCCGCTGTTTTCAGGCATCTCAAACCCTGCCCAAATCGCACTTCCGTACAGATCTCCGTACAAGTAACTGCAAAAACGTATTATGAGTTTGATACATGAATGAAATGAACCAGATATCAAAGTTTTAGGGGGGTAGGGTTGTTTTTTAACTCGTAAGAACTGAATTCTGAATCCACGTCTGAATTCATAAGACTTAATCAATGGGAAATGATTCAGATGAATGACTTACCTACCTTCCAAAAAACAAAAGACTTACCTTCCATACAAGCATGGATCAGTAGTGGAGCGATAGAAGTACCCGCCTGTGATTGAAGCGGATCCCTCATTCTTGTTGATTTCAGAGTGGTTATATCCCATCACTGGGGGAATTGGTCTTATGGAGTTTGAAGATGTGTTTGTTCCGGGAGATGGTTTTGGATTAAAGAGATAGGGTCCTTCATATGCCCGCCATCCATAGTTTCCGTCCTTGGTGACTATATCAACCTCTTCGTATAGATCCTATTCAACATAATAAAAATTTGTAAAAAAGTGGAAATATAATACTTCGAAGTTTGAACCCCACCGGAGATGTAGTAGAGAAAACATGCATTACCTGACCAATATCTCCGCACATGAAATAAGAAGGCCTTGCAGAATCAAAACTACAGCGCCAAGGATTTCTAAGCCCTACGGCCCATATTTCAGGCTGCAAATCCTTGTCTTCAGCAAATGGATTGTCTCTAGGAATCGAGTAGTTTCCCCATAGACCAAGCCTGCTAACGTCTGCTTCGCCTGGAAATGGTTAACAAGTCAAACATTATTAACAACATGAACAGAAAACGTATAACTAAACAGCGGATGCTAATAAATACTTGCTTGGTATGTTATCCACATCAAGCCTCATTACTTTCCCAAGCAACGACTTCTTGTTCTGTGCAAAATTGTATGGATCACCCGAGCCTCCACCATCGCCCATCATGAAGTACAAATACCCATCTGACGGTCCGAAAAGAATCTGACCTCCGTGATGACCCGTAAAAGGAAGCCCCATGGTAAATATCCGTCTCGCTCCAACCGGTTTAGAACCGTTAACAGTGTACTCTGATATAACGGTCTGATACTGACAAGGATCTGCACCGCTATCCGTGCTTAGTTTTGAAGGATCACAATTTACGTCAGAATTACACGCACATCTCCCTCCGCAACCAGGTTTTTTGGACTTGTCACAATTGAATGAAGCAAAGAAACGGCCGTTTTGAGCAAAGTTTGGATGAACTGCAATACCCATAAGTCCAAATACAGTATCGAAATGAACTTCATCCGTTAGATCAAGAAACGGACTGGATTCATCGAGCTGCAAAGTGCCAGATGAACCCTGTTCAGGAATATTTGCTAACCAGATTTGACCACGCTGGTTTGAGAAGAAGGCACGATTAGATCCATCTGGAACAGCTACCATGTTAAAGTATGAACCGTTGCCTATTTTCTCAAGGCACATACCACTTGGAACTGTTGGGATACTTGTACTGTTAAGTACAACTGGTTTGCCATCAAAGCAGACAGAATTGTTATCAAGTGAAGCTCCACCAAATGCAGTACAGAAATCAGTTCTTGATTGCCAAGAATCATTGAGTGTGGTGGATGTGTTGACTTTTGTTCCGGCTTGACCTTGTAAAGGAGCGGTAAAGGGTGAGTTGACTACCGATACATTTTGACAAGTTTCCCATACTTGTGCACAGAAGTCGTTTCTGGGTTGACTATTTGTGGAGTTGCAAAGTAATGGAACTTGTCGAGGAACAGATTTGACTTCAAATAGATCTGCTGAAAATGGGTCGCATCTCTGAAAATGATAAATAAGAAAACCAGATAAATTATACCTTGGACCGCTGCTAATTAACAAGATGATAAGGAATGTGATTATACTAAAGTTTGATGATCCGAAATTCGAAAAATATTAAACGATTATCGCTATGAAATTTCTTTCATTAGAAAAGGATTGACTTAACAAAACTAACCACAACTTTGACCACTGATGAATCCTTACCGAGCAAAGGATTGACTTAACAAGAGAAGCACAAGCAGGAGCAGAGATGTTCATTCCTTCAAATTGCCTCCTTAGGCCCAAATCATCCGCAGAATCGCAGCATGAAGTCCCATTGTAAGGACAGAAAGACAAAGGAGTTGTAGGCATAAAAGGTGCCCCTGCATCATAACAACATATACAATAATCATTAGAATTTCAGAAATTCAGGACAAACAGATAACAAAACAAGCAATGTATAGGCGACAGTTAAAAAAAGGGCATACTTGAGTCGGTACACAAGGGTAGAGAATTCAAAGGAACGAGGAACTGCAACGAGATCAAGAAAAGGTGGATGAACAAACGATCAGCAGCCATGACACCGGTCTATCGGAGACAAGAATCTGGTAATAATGAAAGCTCTTGAAGTAATTCAGTTCATGAGGACTTTAAGAAGGCCTGACAAATCCCAAATTTTCAGCTGAATATAAGATAGGGAAACTATCACTGACAAAGTAGTAGTTGCTTTCATGTTGGTTTGGGATGTTCTTGTAAATCAAAGATTTGGAGCCATTGACATCTATTTTGTCAAATGGAATAATGGCATCATTAATTGTTAAATACACAAATAATTCAACCTTGATGATAATAATCATATTATATATAAAATAAAAAAATATAGAAAAAATAATTCTCCTATAGATGCCCTCTGACTTTAAACCCAATATAGAAATATTAAAGGCTAGTCATCACATATATAAAGGAAAAATTCATGCTTACCCACACAGAGAGACATAGTCAAAGTCTTTTAAGCTATTATGCTCGGACTCGAGTACGGTTCTGATATATGGGTACGGATCCGATATATGGGTACGGATCTGAGTATTGGATCCTCCAAAATTTTAAGATTTTACACCAAATTTAGTGTAAAATAGTCACACTCACACCGATGTCCTATCCTTCGAGCACAGGTACTTTGGCAAAATTGAACGGTTTGAGTATCACAACTTTTAAGTGAAGATGAGGGTAAAATATGGAAATTAGAGAAGCTTCAAAAATATGTGTTGTTTCTTGAAGTTATGCAGAAGGAACTCTCAAACAATTAAACAGACAATCTTTATTGTGTGTTTACACATGATAACTTCCTTTATTTTCTTTTTAATCAATGAACTAACAGTCCCCTTAAGCAATGGACTAGCACTTTTTTCCTGTGTAACAAATACTCCCTCCCCTCTGTCCTATCGTGTGTAGACTTGTTTCCTTTTTCGTCTGTTTCACGCAAGTGTAGACTACCCAAAATGGCAGTTTTTATTATTTTATATTCGGTGGGACCCACTTATCATACTCACAACAACAATCCACTTACTTTTTCCCCCATTTATTCTCTCTTATTTTACTTTTCATGCTCACTAACACCTCCTCCATTCATTCTCTTTCCTCTTATTATACTATTATTTCTTAGTTATTGTGCCCAAAATTTTAGTTTACACTCACGTGGAACGAAGGGAGTATAATTCAACTTTATGAGATACACAGTTCTCTGTGAAATCACATTAATCTTTGCTTACGAGAAAAGGAAGCATGGTAACTTACCAACGAGTTCTTTGATAGCACTGTGATACTGACAAGACTCTGAACTCTGTTGTCAGTGCCAAGCTTGGCTGGATAACACCAAATTCAGCTTCATTTAGCACTTGATCTGATAAATCCACAAACAGGGTCGATTCATCAATCCCCAAATTTGTTGTGGACCCCACATCAAGGATGGTCGCTAACAATATGTTACCTTGTTGGTTAGACAAGAAAACATGGTTTGAACCATTAGGATGCGGAGCCGTGATAATATAAGAGCCATTGCTGATATTCTGGAGGCACAGACCAGTTTCATTGTCACAAAATTTCAAAGGGGCATTCAGCTTGATGTGTGAACCTTTCCATTGTGACAACTTTATTGAAAACTTTGGTCTGTCTGAGAGCAGTTGATACCCCTGCCATGCAGTTTTGCCTCCCTGAGCCTCATAAGAGGTCAACTACTACTAGGCGAGCCGAACAACCCACCACTTTTACCCCCCCCAAAAAAAAAAAAAAAAAACGAGGGATAAATGCAAGATGTAATAAAATTCATTAAAATTCAATGTACAGAGTAATTCCTAGTTCCTTCGTAACAATCGTCTGTCACAAACTAGGGACTAGAGAAAGAACAATAAAGGTTATACTTATGGCAGAAAGTTTAGATAATTCTTAGCTTTAGATATTCCAAGATAAGACATACAGATCGTAAATGGTCAGCACCAAAAAAATAGAGCACCAAAAGGAATGACGGCTTCAAATGCTTAACAGTATCCCCGGAAAAAGCATGTACAATTTCCTCCATTATCACATGTGTGTCCCTCTTGCATGCCTCGTTGACAAATTTAATCTCAACTGTCCAGAGCACCAAGTGCCTTCATGTCCTCCAAGAAGGCCGTATATGAATCATCTATACTCTGTGGCTTTCCTGCTGAAGATGATGACTTGACAGATTCTTTTTTCACAACAGGTGGAGCTGCAATTGGCCGAGGGGCTGCTGCTACTGTCACAGATGAAACTGATGGTGGCTTTGGTTTTCCCTTCGGAGCAGCAGACTCTCTCCGCACACGCACTGATGCAGGGACCTGTATTCAGGAACACAATAATTTAGACATGCAAACGTACAGACTGATGGAAGACTCAAGGTGTCGATGAATTCTGCAGCTAGCCAACATGGGAGAAGAGACTAGCTGGTAAGCAGCCATTGCACCGGTACTGATGAGGTTTTGCTGACCATGCATTAAGACAACACACACACACCCCACCACCACCCCACAAACAAAAAATCTGATTTAAGTCTAGTAAAGGTGCAGTAAGTTTCACATTTCTTTCATTTTCATTGGTTTGAGTGAATGCACAAGTAGAATATCTTGACTTCCTACGTTATAAACCCAGCCCGGAACTATCACATAGTGAAAACTTAGTCTATTATAAATGGCAAATCAATTCCAATCCTTGGAATTGGAATTGGGAAACCATGGAATTCATGTTATTCTTTGGACTGCAATTCCAAAGCTTGGAATTGAAAACACGGCATAAATGTTACTTCAAACTGAACATATGATGTACTTCCTAACTAAATTAGTAAGGTGGGTGCTCGTCAAAGAGATAAGATTCATGCAAATATGCAGCACGTATATGCTCTCCCACAACCTAGTAAGCCTCACTGCTCAGGATGCATAGTGAGAAATAAACATGGTTATGCTACAGATTTTCAACAAATCAGTGACGGGAATCAGTATGATGAAAACAATGAAACTGCATAGAATAAAATTGTAAGCTCAGAAAAAAATAAAAATTAAGAGATTAAATATCGTAGTAAAACATGGCTTGCTAAAATTAACTGTAATATGGAGAGGAAGACCGCTACATGAGGATGCAGATACCAATAAGCCTATGAGATGCTGTAAAACGTAGAAGTTAAACCCTGATAACAGTTACAGAAACTACTCACCATAGATGTAAGCTGTGGTGTATGTTGAGCTAGAGGCCTCTTAACAACTGTTGATGCAGCTGATTTGACATATGAAGGTTTTTGAGGCACAGTTGGTCTGGCACTGTGGTCATCATGGAGAAAAGGAGGGGGGTCAGGCAGAAGTGGCGGCCTCATCATTGGAGGAAGTCCAAAAGGTGGCCTTGGAAGCATTGGAACCATCATTCCAGGGGGAGGAGGTTGGCCAGGAATTCCTAGAACAGATAATGGTGGCCGCATATCCAGTGGAGGTTGGGGGTGGTGGGAACCGTGAAATTCCTGGTGGTAGTATATCAGGTTGCAAACCTGGGACCAGACCAGGTCCGGGAGCTAGAGGCTGCTGCCTCGGAGGTGGTCCTGGTGGAGGAGGTGGAACCAATTTTGTAAATTCCTTATTCTCTGAGGCATTATTCCGTTCAGACTCAGATGACGCTACTTCAGATTGATTAGTGGACAAATTCGGTGGTAACCCTGGCAGCGGTGGAGGTGGAGGAAGCTTGATAGATGCCTGCGAGATAGACACAGAGTTTTTCAGTGAAACGGTTATGACATTCTTACTCTTGTCAAAGGAGCATATCCATGAAGGGGTAACAAAAAGTCAAATAACAAGTACCTGAATAGGTTCTTCTAATTTTACAGGCCGAATATTATCCCGTTCAATTCCACCAGTGCCAGGAGGAGGTGGGGGCGGAGGAAGTGAGGGGCGAGCTGCAATTTGTTCTTTAGGTGGGGGGCCAGGAGGTGGAGGTGGAGGTGGAGGTGGCAAAGATGGTGGAGGCAAGAAAGTACCTAAATCTGCCATCTCAGTCTTTGCTGGCATTGGGGGAGGTGGTAAAGGCAAAGATGCAGGTATAACATTATCTTTAGAATCCTCATCACCACTTTGGGGCAGAGGAGGAGGTGGTGGAGGTGGAGGAGGAACTGAGAAAGCAACATCATCAGATTCTGCTACTGATGAAGAAGCAGCCCCACTAGATGAAGCTTCTGATAAGGGTATCCTTGGTCCTGCAATTCATACCAAAAGAACAGCTTAGAAAGGACATGTGTATCTATTTAGTGAAGGAAGCAGAATACAAAACTAAACAAACCTATTGATGACTTGAAGTCTTGAACATTGGAGGCTTTCCAGGTGGAGGAGCACCAGTGGGGTTCAATGTAGGATGATAGTACACAGAATCCTGCAACAAAATGCTAAATGAGATTCACAGATAAGCATTGGGGTAAAAAATAATGTTGTACTTAATAGAACCAGTTGATGGATAACCTCAGGTTTTAGGTGCTTGACTCTCTCTTCTTCTTCCGCATTTGTCAGCCTTCGTGGAGGCCCCAGATGACTGCAGCAGAAAAAATACAATACCAGTTTGCTAAGTAAATATAAAACTTATATAGGGAATTTATGTTATCCCTTACCCAAGAGAGACCATTCTCACCTGAACATTACTGGTGCTTCGCCCTTTTCCTTCATTTTATCTTCATATTCCTGCCCAGGAAGAAAAAAGATGGTGAAAATCATGGTTAGAACACAGATGTACATATATCAACCAAAGCAACTTCACCATCGTGAAAATCCAGATATTAGCAGGACAAGAAGTTAGCCATCGTCTCAACAGAAACAGAAACAAAATCTAAGATATTTAAAACCTCCCATAAATATTTCAAAAATGTATCACCCAATTATAACCATAAAAAGAGAAACAACACCTATAATCTAACCCTTTTTGAGTGCAAAGGATGATGTCTTAAGAATCAATCCTAATGCACCTCTTACTTTATTATTTATTAACAGCGAATGAATGACACATGATCAACACCACCTGGTAAGGGACATGAGCTATCTCCACTAATCGTAGAGTCATGGTCTTTCTTGAGATTACGAGGTCAGTTACATATATCTCATGGCTCTAGTCAGGACATGGTGCACCTCAAAGCTTTTTCCTAAATGAAGTTACACAAATAGCAATGGCAATGTCAGAAATAGGACAAATAGGACTTGCCAATTAGGAAGACTGAAAAACAACAAAGGCCCTTACCAGAGAAGACCCCATGGAGCAGCATACTGGGAGAGGATGAGCAGTAGTCGAATAACTTGCCATTTGGCATAGATTTGCCCAAGCATGTTGGTCTTACAGTTAAGCATGTATTCTCACTTACATAGTAAAGGCACTTAGTAAAGTCCGATCAAATAAGAGATGAAGGCTGAAGCTAAACAAAGTACTAAAAAAGCGGGATAAATAGCCCAGAAAAAAACTCTTTCATTCAATGAAACATCACGATACGAAAGACGGTTAACCAAGTTGGTCTCGTGGTTCCTACAACAACAACAAAGCCTTTTATCCCTATAATCGGGGCAGTGGTTCATAGCAAAGAGAAAAATAATCATAGGATTAGAGGAGAAGATGAGTATGAACCACTGTCACATTTATAAGTGACTTGATATTTAGAACCTATATGAAACATAAACTAGATGTGAATATCTGCAATCGAAAATCCTAACTTTAATTGGTAGCTTATACTCTTCTGATTTGTCAATTTTTTCAAACAAGATTTTCATTTTGTGATACACCAAATAACTTAAGATTAAACATTGAAATACCTATAAGCCTTTACACACTTTGATGCATGCTCAAAGGCCAAATAATGACATACCTATAAGCTGTTACATATATAGATGCACACTAAGATGGTAAAATTTGCAAACACTATCTCTCCGACCTTCAACGGCTTTTACTCCGGTATCTTCAATTTTCACAATATTCAATACTTAGCAAAACTGAGGATTGACAGAAAGATTTAACCATCTCATAACTGCTGTAGTTATTTGTATTTTTCAACCACCAATTTCAGATTCACTCGGACTTTATATCCAAACGCTTACAACCAAATTCATGGATCATTTTTTTAATCCAATGCTTAGTCAAATGATCTTACCGCAATCACAGATAGCCTTACTAACAACTACTGTCAATTGGTCTGGGCCTTCCCTACCTCTTACGTTCTATTTAATATTTTATTTCTACATTTCCTAACCATACTCAATGATCTAAGGTGTATCTGTCTGAATAAACTCAGTAGGTTTCCATACATTTTCTCTAATTATCTTCAACATCATGATCTTATTAAACAGCTTCCCAACTCAAGAGGCTGATACATCTACTAGAACTGACCTACTACCCATCTCTCCCACTCCTCTCCTTTTTCGCTCCTTGATTTTTAAGGACGCCAAGTGGCTTTCTCGGGTAAGATCGATGATTACCAACAGCTATACTGCGAGTCACCACGTGGAAAGGATGAGATGGCCTATTCCTTTTATTTAAGAATAAGAGATATGAGCACTCAATGACTAGTAGTATGACTGTTTGCATATTACCTTCCTCTTCTTCATAACCATGTTCAATGTATCCTCCAGTTGTCTCTTCTTGTGTTTTCTTGCTTTGTCTAGAGCACCATCTGCCTCTGCATTAAATGTCGGAAAAAACTTTAGGGTAATGAAAACGCTATATACTACCACTAGAAAAGTAAATGAAAGCGTGCATCCTGAAAATTACACAGAGTAGAACTACATCCACAAAATCCATCTAAGGAAGCATTAAGGTGTTGTAAAGTACAACCCGCCAGTCAATTGACAGTTGTACTGTAGCACTTAAGTGAATTCTGTGGATATAGCATTTTCCTTATGAATAACAATATACACACAAGGAATATCTGCATGGTACAGGCATAAAAGGTTCCAGCTTCTTTTAGGTCTCTGTTAGGGTTATTTAAGAATACAAGATCTAATCATTGCAAACACTGAATTTCACAAGCAGATGAGGATCGACTTACTCATGGCTTCCAACTTATCAATCTGATCCTTGAGTGTATCAGGATCCTTCTTTAAAATTCCCACCTCCCTAACTTTCTTCCTTTCCTTCTTGTTCTGTCATAGACCAAAACACTGAAGGAGGCAGGAGAAATCAAATTGACATAAATCAAGAGAAAAATGCACAAAAAATAATAAATTAATATAAGGAAAGTAAGAGAACTTTTGCATAGGACCTACTATATCAAAAGAGATTTCGCACAAGTCCACTACACCTTAGCTTTAATCGGACATAAAAACTACTAATCAACTAGAATAACAATCAGTTATGATTGTTGTCATCAAAATCAAATGTAAACATAACCGTATTAAAGCAATCAATCTTCCCTTGTGAATTCACTTAAAATCATAACAATTGAATACATTACATATAGACATTTAACAGTACAGATTTCTAACCCATCAATTTACACCTTTAATATCACCTTTTCTGATTGAATAAAAAAGTGAGAATTATAGCAAAGAGTATATTCCAACAGATCAATTATATCTGAATTTACTACATTCACCATGAATCAAAAGTTGGACAATATAAAGAAGTCGATTCGAAAACCTAACTGAACATGAATTAGGGCACTAGGTCAAATTAAAACTGGTGAGTAATTAAAACACATACTAGAACAATAATTTGAATTAAAATAGAAAAGGAGAAGGGTGTTATGACCCAGCTCTGTAAATGCCAAATTGATAACGATAAATTGGAAATTGGATTCCAATTTAACAGGGAATTATATTCAGATTGGATGAGAAGAAGAAATTAGACAGGCTTGAGAATATGAGATGAGAAAGAATATAGAAATTGGAGAAAGATAGATTGAGGAATTTCTGTTATTTCATTCATAGTCACCAACAATGGCGAGCTCAGCTAATAAGGAGAGAGAAATGACAACGACACTTTCTCTCTCTATAAAACGACTACGTATTAAGTAACGGAATTAGGAATTAACAAAAAATCTACTTAAGATAAAACGACAGCGTCTTAATTAAATGATAACGCATACTACCAGTCACGCTATTGCCCAACGATGTCGTATCCTTATTATCCAAACGCAACGGTCATCCCCAAATCCCATTCGAACCCTAGGACATTACATTCCCTTTCCCTTCAAACAATCCTTGTCCTCAAGGATTATTTTAACCAATTCCCTTGGCAAATTTGATAATTCTGCAGCAATACTTGACATCCCACTTAGCATGAGACAATCTTGAGTTGGCCCGATAATTTTGTACTTGGGAAGCATCAACACCACTGCCAGATTCCTCCAATATCTTCATAGTAGCAGCACATACATCTAAAACTCCTTGAACATCAGCATTTTTGTAAGGCAATGTAATCATAATAACTTGTGTTGCTGCAACTTTTGGAGGCATGAGCAATTCTTTAGTACCCCCTTGAATCATCACCCTCACTCCAATGATTTTAGTGTTGTTTGCCGACGTATGCAGCCCTACCTTAGCAGTCCAAGTATGCAGTAGACCTTTATTTTTTAACTTGGCACAAACCCAAGTAGCATAATCCACCTCCTGAACATCAGGCCTTAGGATCTTCCAGTCTAATCCAGCATCCTCCAACTTGATGCGACCATTCAAGTCAACTGCTAACTTATCTGCTACTCTTGAGCTTCCGGTAAAGAGAGTCACGCGGGGTTTTGCCTCTAGTAGTAGCTTATTCATCGTCTTCCCCTCAGAATTGATGAAGTCGACATCCTCCATAGGTAATCCACATTCGTGGAGCAACCGAAGCATTTGTTCCATGACAATGCATACCTTGCTGTCAACCTGATCACCAGAAAAGTTCTCAAGAATTTTTCCTGTAACGTAAACTTCACCAAGAGCCTGCTGGTAACTCTTTGGAGCCACC
Source organism: Adenophora triphylla var. japonica (assembly GCA_022495995.1). Taxonomy (NCBI): domain Eukaryota; kingdom Viridiplantae; phylum Streptophyta; class Magnoliopsida; order Asterales; family Campanulaceae; genus Adenophora; species Adenophora triphylla. Next base: position 754,211 of record JAFEMH010000400.1, read on the forward strand.
CTCTGTATCAACTTGGCGAAGAAATCAGAAACCTCAGAGAGGGAAAGCATGTACCCTGCCTTTGCAAATATGTCTCCATACAAAAGGTACCTCTCAGGGGCTTTAAAAGGATTATGTAGACCATGTTTAGGGCATTTAGACAAGCTATCCACAAAAGGCTTTATTCCATTTTCATCTACTTCTGAAACTTTAATGAAAGATTCCCCATTTAAAGGATCCACAATAGTGTTCCAATAAGAAGATGTTGTCCATTTACCCTGCACCAAATTGAGTACTTCAGCATGTTGAGAACCTGATATCTCCTCAGCTTTTAAGGTAGTAAAAGGTAATGAATGCACAGATTGAGCAATTGTATGGCCATGTAGCCTTTCACAGTTGACTTTCAAACCACCAGCTCCAATAATTAAACCACCCCCTACTTCAAGTCTTTCAACCCACAAATCCATCTCACCAGCAACATCATCTCGGCTACATAGTCTTTGTAAAATAAGTAACTCCAAGTAAACAAGGGAAGGAATAGAAAGAACCCCGAGATTCAACCTCCAATTTGGTGATTTCATCACGCCAGTTGTTTGCAGCCAAACAACTTTTTCTGCAGCTACTTCAGGTTGTTTGAATCTTCCTGGATCCCCCAAAAACTCACACAATAATCTCGAACCAACCTTTATAATTTCAGCATACTCACAACCCCTGTGCATTTCCGCACTCATTTCATATACTAAGTCATACCTACTATCCAAGAGATTTTCTCCAAACTCTTTGTTAACCGCTGCATCACCATCCAACTGCTCTTCTTTCTCCTCCTTTTTAACTTGATCTTCCAGCTTGTCCCAGTCAGCAACTCTTCGCTTTGAAGAAGAGTATGCAGGCCTCCCAAATCCAACAGTGGTCACAGCAGATGATGAATATGTTTGTTTCACTGCAACTTCTTGGTTGTACTCTAGGGATGCCCAGTTAATTGCTTCAGCTTTTGCTAGACGAATTTCTACTTTGGTTGGTAGCACTTCATATCTGCACTTGTCAGGTACGATCCTTCCAAACAATCGTGGCTGAGAATGATAAGGCTGTTCACCAGGGATATCAATGGCAACGCTGAATATTTGTTCACCAAACTCAATGACAATGTTTTTTGCAGGAACACTCTTGGCAAATAGTGTCACAACAAGTTCTTCTGGCTTCTGATAGACTGATAACTTCAGTTTTACCTTCAATTCTATAGACATTGGATTATTCATATTCAGCAATTCAACTCTAAAAATAACACCAAATCCTTCCAATAACAATATTAACATTTCTGTTTTGGATTTATGGTTTCTCAAGGTCCATCCAAAATCTGAAAATGTTGATTTACTCACCACACCTGGATCCCAAAAATAAGTTTGCAAAAAACTCTGAAATGAACCTCCCATCTTCATCTCAATCCTCTCTGATTGACACAAATCAACCCGCAAAACAATTTCAAGTCCTCCAATTGACAACACCTTCATATATGTTGTGAATTTATGTTTCATAGTACCCCCAAGGCAAGGACATTTTAATTTACTAACATATATACCACCACCAGGATCCCAAAACAGTTTACACAATGATTCCATGCCACATTCCAAATATTCTACATGTAGACAAAATATATGTGTATATTCTCCCATTATACCATACCTATCTCCCATTATACCATACCTATCACCCCTTAAATTTTCCCAAAACTCCTTTAATTCATTTATCATTTTCGGAGAACCATTATAATCGAAACCACTAGCGAGAACACTTACCAGTTGGGTTGAGGGATCCAGCAGTTTAAGGTATGAGTGATCACTTTTATCTGAATCAAGCAATTCCACCATTACTTTTTCTGGGCATTCTATCAAACACTTGGTGTGCATCATCGCAGTCTGTTTATCCTGTGCAAACTGGTCATTCCTTTCTCCATTTTTTTGCTCTTGATAGTCCTCTGTGACTTGATTTCCTTGAGTATTGGCAAGCTTCTCATAAACTCCAGTCCAATAAGCTGAAGAAGGTGCAAGCTGTTTGACAAAAGACTTGTATTCATCTTCCAGTCCAGCTTCATCCACCTTGTCCTTGCGATTGTTGAATTTCATCTCCAACAACAAACGAGTCACCTCTTCTACACCTTTGCTTAGCTTCGAAATGTCCCCTTTCAGCTCCGCTCTTGTCGTCTCCCAGACACCTTCGATTCTATTCAATCTCTCCTCCATAGATCGAATGTTAGACTCTACTGCAGCCATACGAGTATTCATCATTTTTCCGTGGAATCGATCGCTTTGATACCACTTTGTTATGACCCAGCTCTGTAAATGCCAAATTGATAACGATAAATTGAAAATTGGATTCCAATTTAACAGGGAATTATATTCAGATTGGATGAGAAGAAGAAATTAGACAGACTTGAGAATATGAGATGAGAAAGAATATAGAAATTGGAGAAAGATAGATTGAGAAATTTCTGTTATTTCATTCATAGTCACCAACAATGTCGAGCTCAGCTAATAAGGAGAGAGAAATGACAACGACAACGACACTTTCTCTCTCTATAAAACGACTGCGTATTAAGTAACTAAGTAACGGAGTTAGGAATTAACAAAAAATCTACTTAAGATAAAACGACAGCGTCTTAATTAAATGATAGCGCATACTACCAGTCACGCTATTGCCCAACGATGTCGTATCCTTATTATCCAAACGCAACGGTCATCCCCAAATCCCATTCGAACCCTAGGACATTACAAAGGGATTAAATACCCGCTTGAGTTCCTTCTTACGAAGCTCCTTGCGATAGGCGTCGGTAGGGTTCATGACTTTGCCGCCCTTTGTGGTCTTCATGATTGTTTGTTTCTCTCTCTTACAATTTCTGTTTTGATGTGCCATAACAAAATATGCCCGATAAATGTTTACCCGGCCCAAGTCCAAATATGGTCTATATGGGCCCATACGTCGTGAGGATATTGTCAAAGTTGATTATTGTATGATTGGTCTAAGTCATGTTTTTAGTTATGGTTAAGGCCTGATTCCCGCCTAAGGCTGGTTTGTCGTCATGCAGCAAGTGGTTTGTCGCATGACAGGAAGTGGTTCGTCGTCATGCAGCAAGTGGGTTGTCGCATGACAGGAAGTGAATGGTCCCATGGATTGTCGCATGTATGATTGATATTCCCGCTTATGTTGACATCTCACATTTGATAATTATGGCTTGACTCTCATGTGTATAATATTCATGCATGTGCCTTGTATGGCCTTCCCGCATGCCTACCCGCATGTCCCGAGTGTGCCTTGTATGGCCTTCCCGCATGCCTTCCCGCATGTCCCGAGTGTGCCTTGTATGGCCTTCCCGCATGCCTTCCCGCATGTCCCGCGTGTGCCTTGTATGGCCTTCCCGCATGTCTTCCCGCATGTCTCCGATATTTGAGTCTGCAAAGCATGTTGATGTCTCCAGGTACGGAACGTGCCACGTGTCAAGATTTTGGCCTTGACCTTATCCAAATGAAATCTTTTGATAGATTTTCCCCCCATTGAATGATTGACACGTGTAAAGTAAGGATAAGATGATAATGATGAGTCATGTGTCATATAAATACTCTCTCCCTTCATTTTCAAAGGTATGTCTCAATTTAAGCTTTCTCTCTCCTCTCTCTCTCTCTCTCTCTCTCTCTAGAAATATATGATAAATTGTTATGACTCGGATTGATGATTCTCACGCCGGAGGGTTTGTGGGGAAAACCCCCACCCCTAACGCGTGTTTTCAGGTTGTAGGTCCCATTTGAGATCGGATCCGTCGGAGCATGTTTTCCGGTCCGGCCGCCGCTACCCCGGTGAGTTTCCTATGCACCATTTTTTATGGTAGCATCAGATGGTTCCGTTGCCGGGACTGACTTGAGGAGCCGAGGGTATCGATCTAGACTACAGAGGGGGTAGCAGCAGTCGGAGTTCACCGGAGCTAGCCGGAATTTAAAAAAAATAATAAAAAAATCAATCAACATTTTCGTTTTGTTTGGGCGAGAAACCGAGAGTCAGTAGCCGGTAGTCTCATAGGAAGAAGGGAAAATTAATTTTGTTAAAGTGGTTTTTGTTATTTTTGATGGGCCGAGAGTTAGGTTTGGGAAAGGTGGATCGCTAGAAAGGTAGAGAGAGAGAAAGAAAAGGGTAAACGAGAGGAAGAAGAGTAGAAAAGTGAGACAGTGAGTTTAGGTCGGATAAATTCGTCGGAGTAGTAAAATCTAAAAAGAAAGACAACGGCAGTGTTTGAAGTAAGGTTTCCAGGGTGGATATTGGTAAGACGAAACTAGTGAAATTGATGGGGCGAGAAATAGAGAAACAAGAGAGTTATGTCGCCAATGAGATGTCGCAGGACAGAGAGCGATAATCGCTTAAGCCAAGCTAGAAATTGAAACAGGAAATTGCAAAGCCCAAGTCGCAGAAAGCGGAAATGACGGGAATTGAAATCGAAAAGATTGGAAGGGAGAGGAGACTTACATTATATCTCGCCGGGAGTAAAACCAAGACGCCATCCTTGGAGGCCGGCGGGGCGAGATGGGGTTTGAGAGAGTTCGAGGTGGAAAGGTTCATCGTTGACCAAGAGTGGATGTCACCCAGTGTTGTTGTTGCCGATGTTAAAATCGCCGAGGATGGAGTGTCGCCAGAGATGGATTCCCGATCAGGGTTGTCGCCTTTTCTGTTCTGAGTTAAGGAGGGCCGCCGGGATCAAGGTAATGAGGGTATTGCAGCCTGGAGGTCGCCGGGAAGAAGAGTAGCCGCTTGGGAAGTCGCCGGTGAGAGAGGAACGCCAACAGAGGGGAATTCGCCCGAGTAAAAGAAGAAATTGAAATCAAAAATTGCAAATCCAAGGCGCTGAAAGGAGAATCGCAAAGGAATTATCGCTATCTCGCTGGGAATCGTGATACCTGGAGTTCGCCGGTGTTGATGTCGCCATGGGTATTGTCGGAATCCATTGGGAGTCGACGTCTCATTCAAAGTTAAGCGGGAAGAGGCCCGGAATCGCCAAAGACGAAAAGTGTGAGTGCGGGAAGAGCGCCAGCAGTGATGTCGCCAGGAAGCAAGGATTTCGCTTGGAGCAAACGGAGCCGCCGTGGAGATCGCCGTGTCTGGAGTCGCTTTTGCGTGTCCGTGGAAAAGGAAAAAGAAAATGGGTTGCTGAATGAAAAAGGAAGGGAAAGTGAAAAGGAAATGCAAGTGGGAATAAAAGGTGGTACAGGGATGTGAGAATGAATGGTGGAGAATTGATTGGCAATAGGACCCCACCATAAAGTGAGAGGGATTAAGTTACAGGTCAACATTATTTCCCTTCGTGAAGTATTTGATGATCGTCATGGTTCTCCGTTAAAGCTTTAACGGGATTCGTCAAAATGTCGCTAACCTCCGTCAGGTCGTCTCTTTCCATCTTTTATATTCATGATAAATGATTTTTATATGAGCCCACTATTTGAGAATATGTATGCATGCTTAGAAATGTTGTTACATAGTAGTTGCATAATATTTGCTTGCTGTGTTAAATATGAAGGAAGTGTTTACTTGATGGACAAATGACTACCTCGTGTTTTTATGTAGGTACTCTGTCAAGTATGGCAAAGTCGGCCAAGTTATTTTACCGGATGATAAAGCTCAAGTTGCTGGCATGATGGGCTCGCATCCCGAACTGCATGATGGGCTCGCATCCCGAACTGCATGATGGGCTCGCATCCCGAACTGCATGATGGGCTCGCATCCCGAACTGCATGATGGGCTGACATCCCGGCTTGTTGGGCGACATCCCTACGCCGTGGTGATGGGCCGACATCCCGAATCTGCTGGGCCGACATCCCATCTTGTCGGGGATATGGGCCGACATCCCGAAGCTGGGCGACATCCCATCTTTGTCGCTGGGATATGGGCCGACATCCCGAAGCTTGTTGGCGACATCCCATGCTTTGTCGAGATATGGGCCGACATCCCGAATCTGTTGGGCCGACATCCCATCCGTCGGGGATATGGGGCGACATCCCGGCTGGGTGACATCCCATCTTTGTCGAGGATATGGGCCGACATCCCGAATCGGTTGGCCGACATCCACATCTTGTCGGGGATATGGGCCGACATCCCGGAACTGTTGGGCCGACATCCTACGCCGTCGTGATATGGGCCGACATCCCAGCTGGGCCGACATCCCATCTTTGTCGGGGATATGGGCCGACATCCCGAATCGTTGGCGACATCCCATCTTTATCGGGGATATGGGCCGACATCCCAGCTGGGCCGACATCCTACGCTGCCGGGGATATGGGCCGACATCCGGCTGTTGGGCGACATCCCCATGCTTGTCGGGGATATGGGCCGACATCCCGAAGTGGGCCGACATCCCTATCTTGTCGCCGTGATATGGGCCGACATCCCGGCCCATTGGTGACATCCCATGCTGTGGATATGGGCCGACATCCCGGCTTGTTGGGCGACATCCCGTGCGCCGGGGATATGGGCCGACATCCCGAATCGCTGGGCCGACATCCCATCTTGTCGAGATATGGGCCGACATCCCGAACTGTTGGGCGACATCCCATGCTTGTCCGTGATATGGGCCGACATCCCGGCTTGGCCGACATCCCATCGTCGGGGATATGGGCCGACATCCCGAAGCTATTGGGCCGACATCCACATCTTTGTCGAGGATATGGGCCGACATCCCGGCTGGCCGACATCCCACATGCCGCGAGATATGGGGCCGACATCCCGAATCAGGTTGGGCCGACATCCCATGCGTCGGGGATATGGGGCGACATCCCGGCTGTTGGGCTCGCATCCCTAATGCGAGATATGCGGTGTCTTGGTTAGAGACCAAGGCACCAAATGGATGCGGCGTCTTGGTTAGAGACCAAGTCGTCCAAAAGGGATGCGGTGTCTTGGTTAGAGACCAAGACACCAAATGGATGCGGCGTCTTGGTTAGAGACCAAGTCGCCCAAAAGGGATGCGGTGTCTTGGTTAGAGACCAAGGCACCAAATGGATGCGGCGTCTTGGTTAGAGACCAAGTCGCCCAAAAGGGATGCGGTGTCTTGGTTAGAGACCAAGGCGCCAAGTTGATGCCGCGTCTTGGTTAGAGACCAAGGCGCCAATTGGATGCGGCGACTTGGTTAGAGACCAAGGCGCCAACTGGATGCGGCGTCTTGGTTAGAGACCAAGGCGCCAACTGGATGCGGCGTCTTGGTTAGAGACCAAGGCGCCAAATGGATGTGGTGATCTGGTGAGAGACCCAGGCAACAAGTGGATGCGGTGTCCGGGGAGAGATCTAGGATTCGTAGAAATAGTTGAATATTGGAAAGTCGTGAAATGAAATGAGAAAGAAAAGGCAAAAGTTGAAGCAAAATGAGAAGTCAGTAAATGAAAGTGATGGAGAGAGGTCAAGGAGCGAACCTATGTTTTGTATCAGGAAAGTTGACTTGATGAGATAAGCTACATTTTGTTATGTATACTATTCTACTCCTCAACTCGATCATGAATAATCGAGCTAAGGAGTCGGGGGCTTTTGATGTGCCATAACAAAATATGCCCGATAAATGTTTACCCGACCCAAGTCCAAATATGGTCTATATGGGCCCATACGTCGTGAGGATATTGTCAAAGTTGATTATTGTATGATTGGTCTAAGTCATGTTTTTAGTTATGGTTAAGGCCTGATTCCCGCCTAAGGCTGGTTTGTCGTCATGCAGCAAGTGGTTTGTCGCATGACAGGAAGTGGTTCGTCGTCATGCAGCAAGTGGGTTGTCGCATGACAGGAAGTGAATGGTCCCATGGATTGTCGCATGTATGATTGATATTCCCGCTTATGTTGACATCTCACATTTGATAATTATGGCTTGACTCTCATGTGTATAATATTCATGCATGTGCCTTGTATGGCCTTCCCGCATGCCTTCCCGCATGTCCCGAGTGTGCCTTGTATGGCCTTCCCGCATGCCTTCCCGCATGTCCCGAGTGTGCCTTGTATGGCCTTCCCGCATGCCTTCCCGCATGTCCCGAGTGTGCCTTGTATGGCCTTCCCGCATGCCTTCCCGCATGTCCCGCGTGTGCCTTGTATGGCCTTCCCGCATGTCTTCCCGCATGTCTGATATTGAGTCTTGCAGCATGTTGATGTCTCCAGGTACGGAACGTGCCACGTGTCAAGATTTTGGCCTTGACCTTATCCAAATGAAATCTTTTGATAGATTTTCCCCCCATTGAATGATTGACACGTGTAAAGTAAGGATAAGATGATAATGATGAGTCATGTGTCATATAAATACTCTCTCCCTTCATTTTCAAAGGTATGTCTCAATTTAAGCTTTCTCTCTCTCTCTCTCTCTCTCTCTCTCTCTAGAAATATATGATAAATTGTTATGAATCGGATTGATGATTCTCACGCCGGAGGGTTTGTGGGGGGAAAACCCCCCACCCCTAACGGTGTTTTGTGTTGTAGGTCCCATTTGAGATCGGATCCGTCGGAGCATGTTTTTCCGGTCCGGCCGCCGCCGCTACCCCGGTGAGTTTCCTATGCACCATTTTTTATGGTAGCATCATGTTTCAATTTCTTTCTTTCTTCTTCTTCTTCCTCCAATTGGGCTGGGGAAAGTGCAGAGTGCAAATTGCCACGAAGACGGGGAAGAACCAAGGATTTGTTCGTCGCACTCTCCCCTCTTTTGCAAAGGGGGCAGAACTTGTGACCCAATTGGTGGGCCTTTTCTATAATGCTTTGATCTAATTTTGGACTGTTTTAAATTGGGCTTTCCATGGGTTGGATCTTAATCCTAAATCTGCACCGTTTTAATATGAGGGATATTTAGCGTCTGCTCCAGAGTTTGATTTTGCGGGGAAAGAAAAGGAAAAGGGAGGAAATGGGAGCTCATTTCCTCCCTGGGCGTGCTCCTGAGTTTTTTCAAGCGAGGAAAGGGAAGGAAATGGAGGCCTCATTTTTTTCCATTTCAATCCTCCCGTGAGTGCGCGAATTGGGAGGAAAGAAATGTTACCGCCATTTCCTCCCCCTCCCTACCCTTCCCCTCCCTTCCCTTCACTTTCTTTCCTTGCAGTAAAAAACTCGGGAGCGGACCCTTAAAATTGGGGCATATCTCTTTCTTCCAATTCCTGTTTCTCCTAGCTAGTGTTGGGATAGAGGACCAACCGGATTAGACATCGAAGCAAGGGGGAAAAATTCGTCAGTGGTTGCTGGAGACAAGAGCGGCCGCGCAGGTGGTGTGCGCGACCGCGCTCTTGGACAGAGATTGATGCTCGGGTGGAATTCTTCGAGGGCGACCGCGCTGGATAGTGAGGGCGACCGCGCTGGAGGATTTTACAATGGCATTGGAGTTTCTGGATGGTAGCGCGACCGCGCTTCTGCGGAGGGCGGCCGCGCTCGGCCCGTTTCAGCAGTCCAGATTTTCTTGTTTGTCTAGGGTTTGGTTTGTTTCCCTAGGTCATATATAAGCAATGTTCCGCCCCCTTTCTCGTTGTAACACAAATTTACATATTATAGTGCAAGATCCTGGCTTGGTAGTGCCCCCAGACGTAGCCAATCAAATTGGTGAACTGGGTTAACAATTTCTGTGTTCTTCGTTGTGATTTATTTCTTGTGCTTGGTTTTGTGTGCTCTAATCGTTCTTGTAGGTTTGCTTGGTAGTGGTGGCCATATTCACAACAACTGGTATCAGAGCCTGGTTCAAGATCAGGGGAGTTGTTCCAAGCAATCAAGAATGGGCAAGGACAAACAGGCGGTTGAGAAATTCGATGGGTCTGACTACGGATATTGGAGGATGCAGATTGAGGATCTTTTGTACAACAAGGATCTCTATAAGCCTCTGAAGGGTGTCAAACCGGAAGAAGAAGGAAATCAAGGGGAAGGGGGATGTCAGAATAGGAGCATCGGACGGGAAGGTCTTACATCTGAACGGGGTCAGACACATTCCGGGTTTGAAAAAGAACCTACTTTCAGTTGGGCAGTTGGACGAAGAAGGTTACAAGGTGACATTCGGCTGCAGGAACTGGGTTATTACCAAAGAGGATTGTGAGATCGCTCGGGGTAATAAGGAGGGTACATTGTATTTGGCAAACAACACCAAGGATAGTATTGCGGTGGCGGCAGCCAAGGGTGATACTGATTTGTGGCACTGTCGATTGAGTCACATGAGTGAGACGGGGATGAAGGTGCTTTGTTCAAAGGGACTACTACCGGGTTTGAAGACAGTCAACGTGGGGATCTGCGAAGATTGTATGTTTGGCAAACAGAGGAGAAATAATTTCTCGAGGACAGGTAGGGGTTTGAGGGAAGCAAAGCTAGAATTGGTTCACACGGACTTGTGGGGACCATCTCCGGTAACGTCTCTGGGTGGTGCGTCATATTACATGACTTTCATTGATGATTCTACAAGGAAGGTCTGGGTTTATTTCTTGAAGGGGAAAGATGAGGCTTTCGAGGTGTTCAAGAAGTGGAGGGCTTTGGTGGAGAATCAGACGGGACTTAAGCTTAAGTGCTTGAGATCAGACAATGGTGGGGAGTATGAGCTTGGTGAGTTTAGGGAATATTGTGCTGCGAATGGTATTCTTATGGAGATGACTCCAAAGCGGACACCACAACTCAACGGGGTAGCAGAGAGGATGAACAGAACATTGAACGAGCGGGCTAGAAGTATGAGATTGAAGTGTGGACTTCCGAAGACGTTTTGGGTATATGCAGTTGACACGGCGGCTTTCTTGATCAATCGGGGACCATCGGTACCATTGGGGAATGGAATTCCAGAGGAAGCTTGGAGTGGCAAAGCGAGTGTAAATCTGTCCTTTCTTCGCATATTTGGCTGCGTTTCTTATGTTCATGTTGATTCTTCTGAGAGAATTAAATTAGATGCAAAATCTGTTAAGTGTACATTTATTGGGTATGGCGGGGATGACTTCGGGTATAAGTTTTGGGATGACCAAAACCATAAAGTTATTCGTAGTCGAGATGTGGTATTCAATGAACAGGTATTGTACAAGGACAGAAAGGGGGCATCTGATGACACTAGTTTGGAACCGAAAATTGTAGAGGTGGATATTCCAAACTCGGGTGGGAGCAGAACGGTTCATGATGACCATGGTCAGGAGGTCACTGAAGATGAACCACGTACTCCGGAACCGGATATTCCGCTGCGTAGATCCAGCTAGATTGCGTGGATCGCACAGTATGCTCCATCCAATTATTATTTCTTTGTTGACGAGATAATGGGGAACCGAAATGTTATGCGGAGGCTGTTCGTAGTGCACTTTGTAACAAGTGGAAAGCTGCGATGGATGATGAGATGGACTCATTGAAGGCCAACAAAACTTGGGAGTTGACTGAACTACCTAAGGGAAAGAAGGCACTGCATAACAAGTGGGTTTACAGGATCAAGGAGGAAGCAGACGGTAGCAAGCGTTACAAGGCAAGATTGGTTGTAAAAGGGTTTCAGCAAAAGTACGGTATTGACTACACCGAGGTATTCACTCCGGTTGTGAAGATGACCACTATCAGAATGGTTCTGGGGATAGTAGTGGCGGACAACTTGTTGCTTGAACAGATGGATGTGAAGACAGCCTTCCTTCATGGGGACTTGGAGGAAGAAATTTACATGGTACAGCCAGAGGGTTTCTTGTCTAAGGGTAGCGAGGAGCTAGTTTGCAGATTGACTAAGAGCTTGTATGGCCTTAAACAAGCTCCTAGGCAGTGGTACAGAAAGTTTGATGGGATGGGTTCATGCACGACATTGATTTTATCAGATGTGAAGCGGATCATTGTTGCTACTTCAAGAACACGGACAATGGGTATATAATCTTGCTGTTATATGTGGACGACATGCTAATAGCGGGCTCTAGCAGTAGAGAGGTAAACAGATTGAAGGCTCAGTTGTCAGAACGGTTCGAGATGAAGGATTTGGGAGAGGCCAGGAAAATCTTGGGCATGAGGATTGACCGGGATAGGGAGTCGGGCAAGTTGGTTCTTTCACAAGCAGAATACGTTGAGAAAGTCTTGGCAAGTTTTTGTATGGAAGAGGTGAAGCCAACAGGGACGCCATTGGGTTTGCACTTCAAGCTATCCGAGAAGGACTCACCTATGGGCAAGGAGGAGCGTGAAAAGATGGAGAGAACTCCATATGCTTCAGCAGTGGGGAGTCTCATGTATGCAATGGTGTGTACAAGGCCGGACATTGCACATGCGGTGGGAGTAGTCATCCGGTTTATGGGCAATCCAGGAAAGCAACATTGGGAAGCGGTTAAATGGATCCTGCGTTACTTGAAGGGTACTGCTGGTAAGGCTCTATGTTTCTCAAGCAAGGAAGTAGTGTTAGCGGGTTATGTTGATGCGGACTTGGCATCAAGTGATCTTGATAAGAGGAGAAGTACTACGGGTTATATGTTTACATTGGGTGGTACGGCAATCTCCTGGGCTTCGAAATTGCAGAAGATCGTGGCTCGCCGATTGCGAAGCGGGAATATGTGGCGATGTGACAGAAGCAAGTAAAGAGATGGTATGGTTGCAGAACTTCTTGGGTGAACTTGGGAAGACGCGAAGTGGTAACGTTCTCTACAGCGACAGTCAGAGTGCAATTCACTTGGCTAGAAATCCGGCGTTTCATTCGAGGACGAAGCACATTGAACTGAGGTTTCACTACATCAGACATCTCTTGGAGGAGAAGATTTTAAGGCTAGAGAAGATATTGGGATCAGAGAACCCGGCTGACATGTTGACAAAGGTTGTAAACCTTGAGAAGTTGAAGCTGTGCAAAGCTTCAATTGGGCTTGGAGAATAGAAGAGGAGGATGGCACTACCATGATCGAGGTGAGCACTAGGAGGACACCAAGGATGAGTTGAAGAACGGATACGGGGCTTGTATGTGTGGTTGATCTCTAGGTGGGAGATTGTTGGGATAGAGGACCAACCGGGTTAGACATCGAAGCAAGGGGGGAAAATTCGTCAGTGGTTGCTGGAGACAAGAGCGGCCGCGCAGGTGGTGTGCGCGACCGCGCTCTTGGACAGAGATTGATGCTCGGGTGGAATTCTTCGAGGGCGACCGCGCTGGATAGTGAGGGCGACCGCGCTGGAGGATTTTACAATGGCGTTGGAGTTTCTGGATGGTAGCGCGACCGCGCTTCTTCAGAGGGCGGCCGCGCTCGGCCCGTTTCAGCAGTCCAGATTTCCTTATTTGTCTAGGGTTTGGTTTGTTTCCCTAGGTCATATATAAGCAATGTTCCGCCCCCTTTCTCATTGTAACACAAATTTACATATTATAGTGCAAGATCCTGGCTTGGTAGTGCCCCCAGACGTAGCCAATCAAATTGGTGAACTGGGTTAACAATTTCTGTGTTCTTCGTTGTGATTTATTTCTTGTGCTTGGTTTTGTGTGCTTTAATCGTTCTTGTAGGTTTGCTTGGTAGTGGAGGGCCATATTCACAACAGCTAGCGCCCTAATCTCCCCTTCTCCTTCTCCTTCTCAATCTAACAAAATCCTTCTCCTTCTCAATCTAACAAAATCCTTCTCCTTCTCCACTTAACCCAGTCACAGTCACAGTCACAGTCACAGTCACAGTCCTACTCCTACTTTAATTCCTATTAACCCAGTCAAAATCCTACAATTCGAATCCTACCTTCACTCCTATTTCCTTGCTTCTGTTTAAATATGGCCTTCGCTGCTCCCTTTCATCCAATTCTTCTCGGCCTTCGCTGCTCCCTTTCATCCAATTCTTCTCGCCCCGACCATCTTCCACGAGACGTTTCTCCCTTCTGTGACTGAACTCACCGGCGAACTCTTTCAGGTACGTACTCACTCTTTTGGTTTTTCCAATTGTTGTGATTTCTGGCCTTTCTTCATCATTGTTGTTTCAAATTGAGTGTTAAAGATATAGTGCACTCCACCTGTTTGTGTGATTGCCTGACCAAACTTCGGCATCTTTTTTTCTGTTGTTGGTTTAATTTAAGAGTGAAAACCTGTTGGTGTGCACATAAGCTGTTTGATTGAATGTCCTAGCCTCTAAACTGAAGGCGTAAACTGTCTAGGCTTTTTTATTTCCTTTTCATAAACATGAAGCTGTTTTTCTGTACCACACTAAAGAAATATACTAAGAAGTTCGCAATTTAAAGAAAGAGCTAGGAAGCAAGAAACCATTGATAAATTGGAGACATTAAAGCTGGGACATTTAGGAAGAAAAAGAGAAAATAATAGGGGAAAGTAGTGCCTTCTGTTGAAACATGTAGCCTCTATTATACATGAAAAAAAAATCTCATGCATATCTAAACTGAAGGCGTAAACTGTCTAGGCTTTTTTGTTTCCTTTTCATAAACATGAAGCTGTTTTTCTGTACCACACTAAAGAAATATACTAAGAAGTTCACAATTTAAAGAAAGAGCTAGGAAGCAAAAGTAGAGAGAAACTGAACTTCTGTACCAATTCCTTTAAACCACAGGATTGTGATTGGGCATAAAAGACATATGCTTTCTTATACTTAGTAAAGGAAACATGAGACTATTTTTTTGGTAGATTTTGTGAATTTGAATGTGGGTCAAGTCAACTGTGTTTTTGTGTTTTTGAGACTATTTTTTTGGTAGATTTATTTATTGAATGAGATTTTGAGTAAGAGTAGATGCTGTTATGCAGAAGAGCATATTTCTGTGTCTTAAATTTGTTATCTAAATAGTCGCTCCGTCCCAAACATAAATGTTAGTATATTTTTTTTTCATTAAAATGCAATATTTAACCGGATATCTTAAGTTAAAGTCCTAATAATGTTGAATTTGATTTTGTCACTCAGCAAATATTCTTAGCCATTATGACCTTAAATGTACACGTGGTTCTTCTAAGTGCATCACTTTGCTTAACATATATTCACAGTTTTTCTTTCTTATGGATAAAAATATTAAAAATTCAGTACCCTTCTTTGTTAACATATGCTACCATAGAATGACTTCCATGAATTGGACACAATTTTCCTTCTTAATTGGATGAGGTCTTGAATCTTATTTCAAGTAAATATTTATCAAAATAGCAATCTACTCCTACTTGAGTACAATTTTATATTTATTTTTTGACAAGAAACTTAAGTACAAAGTTTTGAACATATAATTTTTAAAAGAGATTCATAATTACATAATGCATGAAAATGGATATGGTGATAGTAACATCTGAATATGGAACGTATTATAATAAAAAGAAAACGAAAAAATGTATACTACTGAATGATATCTAGACTATATGTGAAGAGCAAATAACTTTGTGACATGCATACATCAGGTATGAGTAGTGATCAGTCTTATATGCAGCAGTAATACAATTATTGGGGAGAGGAAACTGGTTTAAGAATGGATGAATTAGAGACTTCTAAAATCATTTAAGGTGATGGAGAGAATTAAATATAACCTAGGAAAAGGACTATTTTTAATAGCTTTTTGTCCATACTTCTCCATCTATAACCATCTTCAAGATGATCAACTTCACATTTTTCTATTATTAATGAAAATAGTATTCAAGAAGCAGGAAGTGATTAAGTTTATATTGATTGGCAAAGATACTTTTGCACTGTGGACAGACTTATAAGAGTAACTAGGACTCCATATTTGTTCTCAGTAATTCAAACAAAGTTAGCAAGATAAGATATTAAAGTTTCATCTATGAACTTTTCTCACATTTAGTTTTGAACAGAACAACTGCATCAGACCAACCAAACAAGTCATAATGATTCACCTCTTACAAAAAGACCTAGAAGTTCGAGACTAATGTTCACTCTTTAGTCTGCCATTGTAATTTAGTTTTCTAACTCCACTTACAATCTTTGTTTTGATGATTTTTGGGCTAACACAGTTTTACTTAATTATAGCTAGCTTAGGTTATGTGATTGACTGATCTTTCTATCTTAGGTTAAGTACACATGAATGAATGAAATGCGTTCTATATGAAAGATGATCTCTCTCTCTCTCTCTCTCTCTCTCTTATAGGAGGTTTAGATTGAATCCGAGGACTACCACTTTTCTGATAGGAAGGAAAGTTTCTACTGCCGCCACCAAACAGTGATCGAGTCCTTACATAGAGATAAGGCTTCAGTTGGGGTTTTATAAAGAACACCCGCACTTTCACACAAACAGTCCATTATTTCATTCTGGGATGTTTGTTCCACTTTCAAAACTTATGTTTTGTACATTTTTATTTGAACATAGTAGTAGTAGGAAACTCAAGTGAAAAGGGACTATCTATAATGGGACGGAGTATGTTCTTCTTCTTTACTTCATCTTTGCACATAACATTAGTTAATTGATTTTGTCATTTTTATCCCTACAAATGGGATTATCTATATATGGGACGGAGGAAATATCTCTTTTTTCTTACCAATTCTCGTGCATATCTAAACTGAAGGCGTAAACTGTCTAGGCTTTTTTGTTTCCTTTTCATAAACATGAAGCTGTTTTTCTGTACCACATTAAAGAAATATACTAAGAAGTTCGCAATTTAAAGAAAGAGCTAGGAAGCAAAAGTAGAGAGAAACTGAACTTCTGTACCAGTTCCTTTAAACCACATGATTGTGATTGGGCATAAAAGACATATGCTTTCTTATACTTAGTAAAGGAAACATGAGACTATTTTTTTGGTAGATTTTGTGAATTTGAATGTGGATTGAAGTACAGTTAAGAGATTGATTTTTATTTATATTTTTATTGGGGGGGGGCTTTCTGGGATAAAAAAGCACAAAAGAACTTTTTAAAAATTTTGGAAAATTTGGAAAAGCAACATCAGTCGGTGCGGACCACTTTGCTTCCAGACATCATAATTACAAAATCCTCTTAAAGTCCACAATATTTCCTTAAATTCAGGAAAATCAAAAAAATGGTAATGGATGCCTATGTCGTGCGACATACCTTGCCAGAATCTGGACCCTATAAATAGAGGGCTCCTCCCTCATATTTTTCACACCTCCTCTCTTCTCCCTCTCCCCCAGCCTTCAGGCATCCTTCTAAGACCCTTTGGGGCAATCCCGGTCCCTTTCGGTTCCCTTCGGGGCATTTCGAGGCCCCTCGTGGTACTCTGAAGCCCTGTCGAGCGCTCCCGAGCTGCCCCGAGGCACTCCCAAGGCACCCCGAAGCCCTGACGGTCCATCCCGAAGCCTTGTCGGTCCATCCCAAGGCATTCTGAAACCGTCTCGAGGTGTCCCGGTCCATTCCGAGCACAACCGACGATCCCGACGCACGCCGAAACTCTGCCTGAGCACAACCGACGATCCCGACGCACGCCGAACCTCTGCCCGAGTCCAGTCAAAAATCCCGACGATCCCAATGCATGCAGAAACTCTGCCTGAGTACACACCTGACACTCCCAAGCCACGCCGAAGCTCTGTCCGCAGACACCGGCACGTCCCGAAGCAATCCCGATCCATTCCGGAACACTATTCAACACTCAAACACTATTCCCAAGCGAAAGACAGACACGAACCAACATTGGTAAGGCTTCCTTCCATTACTATTTTAATACATAGCGCACGATGTAGACATCATATACAACATGCATTTTTAAAAGCACATACACACACAGAGAACTTTTAAAGAAAAGAGGGGTACCGAAAGACTCGTTTTTACGAGGCGACTCAGGTGAGCTCTACTATTCTCTTCCCGAGGAGTAACCTGACCTCCGAACTAAAAAATCTCATCACACAACAACAGTTTTTAAACTAAGTCTTTTTTCAATGTTTTGGGCTAAATCAAAACGGCGTGGCGACTCTACAAATAAAACGCAGCGAGACACCTCCTCGACCAAGCGATGCGAGATGCCGGGGCCCACGCGCGAGCCGGATCCGGGTAATTTCAGTTGGCGACTCCGCTGCGGATGTTTTGTTTTAAAAACTTTTAAACAAAAAACAAAAGATTTTTAAAACATCAATGAGGGTCAAACTTTCATTTTACCCCTTTCTTTAACTGTTGTATTTGTGTGTGCATGCGCTTTACTTTTTTATTTACAAAAAAATAAAAATACAAAAAAATGCATAATACATTTGTGTACATACAAAAAAAAATTTGCAAAACTTTCTGTTTTCCTCGGAAAAAGAATTTTAGTGATCGCACACTACTCGCACTGTTGCCTCGGTACACCGCACGCTACGCGCACTTACTGCCTCGGAACACTGCAAAATTCACAGCATTAAGGTGGTTCCTCAACAAATGGCGGATCACTTCCAGCATTCCCTCAAATCTACAGCATTAAGGTGGTTCCTCAACGTAAAGTAGGAAAACCGTTCCACATGGGACCAAATTAGCGAAATCTTCCTAGAGAAGTACCGCGCCAACCTTGAATAGGAAACAAACCGCCATGATCTGCAAGCCACCGAACAAAAGGATGACGAACCAGTAGGCGAGTTCTACAGAAGATGGAACTGGAAGCTAAGCGAGATAATGGATCCGCTTTCTAAAGAAGAGCAAATGGACATCTTCCATTCCTGCCTCAAACCATCTCTGAGGACCTTGATCAGCCATCACTTCTATCCGGACCTCCGTGCCATGGTCAACGCCAGAACCAAGTTCGAAAAGACCCTGAGCCTTTAAAAGACAACAGCAACTCCTCCTTCGTCCTACCGCTATCGGGCAAACCTATCGAATCCAACACCTGTCCCAAACAAAGGAAAGGAAACAGCCGGAGCAGTCCACTATATCCAGAACAGAGCTCATGTAAACCGCGATCAAGCACCCCCGAGGAACAACAATCCCCCTCGCATACCACAGTTTCAGCATTTTGACAACCTCGAAATGCCCCTGGGCCAAGTGTTTGAAGCATTGGTGAAGCGGAATCTCGTCAAACCTCTCGAAAATTTCCAGCCAAAGACTATCAAACCCAACATGGATATGAACAAGCACTGCGCCTTCCACAACTACCCCCGTCACACCACCGACGATTGCTTCGTGCTGAAGCATGTGGTCCAGGGGCTAATAGAAGAAGGAAAGTTGGAACGCCCCCGTGGTCCCAACACAATCGGAAATCCATTCCCCCGAAACGACATGGTGAACATGATAGCCTTCAGCGAGACTCCATGCAAGAGTAGGTCCCCTGCTATCTCCGAAACTGTCAACATGCTATCCCACTACGACTGGGAATGCGAAACCAGAGTCAAACACTCTCGTAACCGGGAATCCAGACAGGAACCTCCAAGAATGATTGTCTCCCTACGATCCCTGTCGCGATCGGGACACACCCATGGATGGATCGAACGCTCCCCGGAGGAGACTGCATCAAACAGCAGCACCGGAAGTGGTCTAATCTTCACAGATGCAGACTTGCGGATATGTGAAAATAGACACAACGAGGCCCTCCTCATTCTCATAAAGATAGAGAGGTTCTACCTTCCAAACGTCTTGGTCGAAAATGGCTCCACAGTCAACATCATTGCCTTACGCACAATAAAATGACTCCGTGTCGATCGCTCCCTGATGAGACCTTCACCTCGAATAATTCGAGCCTACGACTCCACTCTGTGCCATATCGTAGGAGTAATCAATCTGAGGATCCAATTCAACGAACAAATGGAGTCGGTAGAATTCCAAGTCATGGAAACCAACTCAACCTTCTCCGCCCTGCTAGGACGACCCTGACTGCACCAGATGAAAGCAGTATCATGTACTCTTCACCAATGTGTGAAATTCATCAACGCCAATGGAAACCTCGAAGTAATCCGCTGGAGCAGCACGATGGAAAGCGCTTGGCCAGCAAGCTATGACCCAGAAGAAGGTCTCAACATGACTGAATATTCCTCTGCAGACGAATCTCTAGTCACGATTTGCTACGAAAGAGATCCCTACATCCACGCACTAAACCGTGACGAGCTAGAGATCGAGGAACTTATGGGCCAAGATGACAACTCTGAAATATGTGACTGCGAAGAGTGCCTGAAAGAAGATCAAGAGATGGACGCCCAAATGGAACTCGACCGAGAAGTAGACTCATACTTCGCCGAAAACCCTCTTGAGGAAAGCTGGCCCATCACCAACACGCTGGAACAGGACAACCCTCATGCCGACACACTCGGATCTCACGAGAACAACCATCACAGCATAGTCCAATTCAACATCTCGGTATCTGACCTGGAAGAGCAATGGCACAACCTCCTTCAAAGCCTAATCAGAGAAGGAGAGATAGCATGCCCCCTCGATTCAGACATCGTGAATGTCATCCAAGCAAAGATCTCAGATAAGGAAGCAGATTCTATGAAGATCATCAACATCAGCAAGAATTAACTCCGAATCAGCGAATGCTTCGCCCTCCTGGAAGAAGCTCTCCATGACTTCTATGGTCAAGAGCCCCGGAGATCTGGTAACAACACCAATGGAGGGGCACCGTCAAAGGAGCAACCTAAAACCTCCGCGATCTAGTTTGAAGTCGAACCGCAAACAAGCCATCCTTCGGGAACGGCATCAACTGAAGAAAGGCCACCAAAGCCATTGCCATCATCTCTAGACCTACAGCCCACAAAGAGCAATGAAGCCTGGTCCAATCCCTCGTCGCCTAGAGTCCTAGCTTCGAGTCATGTTGTATGTGAATTCAAGTCTTTCGAGTCATCTGATGGCTCTACGCCGGAAGATTGTGAGTCCATAATCAATAATGTATCTTCTCTACGCTTTCAATAAAAGGTCCGACCTTTCTAAATATCCTCCCATCGCATCTTTAACAAAAATGATGAGTTAACTAAATCACAAACATTTAATAACAATTCATCTAATAAAGAAGCAGACACATTAATTGAACAATGCATTAAACAAACATTTAAGCATGTTGTCAAACGAGAGAAAAACTTGGCCCAAGCTGTCGAGAAGGTTTTAATCATAGTGAATTTGGGAATTGCTGAAGAGCCAAAGAGACGCAAATCAGAAGCCTCTTCACCAGCGCAGTGCGTCAATTAGATCTTCTAATACCTCAAGAACGGGGAAACCGCCTTCATGAAGGAGGAAGGCCAACGCAAATAAGGAATCAAACCAAGAGCATCGTGGCCCTAAAACGTCTTGCCTCTCACTTTGTCATCCTTGGAGACATGCTATATAAAAAACGCTACCAAGGACTGCTCCTACGCTGCATCAGCCATGAAAAAGCAAACGAGCTCATGAACGAAGTCCATAATGGGGATTGCGGCCCCCACATGAATGCCAGAGCCCTGATGCAGATCATTCTTCGAATGGGCTACTACTGGATCTCCATGGAGGCAGACTGCATCCACTTTGTCCGAAGCTGCGACAAGTGCCAACGATTCTCCAACCTCAATCATCTTCCTCCTCACGATCTCTACTGCATGACTTTGCCCTGGCCCTTCGCCACCTGGGAAATTGACGTCATCGGAAAAATCGCTCTGCCAGGCAGCAACGGCCACGAGTTCGTCTTGGTCGCCATCGACTACTTCACAAAATGGGTCGAAGCCAAGTCCTACAAGGTGCTAACTTCCAAGAAGGTCGCTCATTTCCTCAAGGAAAATATCATATGCCGATACGGCATCCCGAACGAGGTCATATCAGACAACGGCTCTCACTTCGAAGGAGAATGCGACAGACTGCTGGCCAAATTCAAGATCACACGCCACAAGTCTTCTCCCTACAGGTCGCAAACTAACGGCGCAGTAGAAGCAGCAAACAAGACCCTCGAAAGGATCATCCGAAAAATGACCACACGAGGACGAGATTGGCCCGAGAAGCTGCACCTGACACTTTGGGGCTATCGAACATCAGTCAGAATAGCCACGGGAGAAACTCCATTCACCCTGACATACGAGATGGAGGCAGTACTGCCCGTTAAATTAGAAATTCCCTCACTACGAGTGTTGCTGGAAAACGAAATCAACGAAGTCGAATGACTCCGAAGCCGACACAACGAACTAGCTCTGCTAGACGAGCGCCGACTGAAGGCCATGGAGCACATCCGAGCCTACCAAAGCAGGATGGCCAGAGCTTTCGATAAGAAAGTCAATTCCCGAGACATCAGGGAAGACGATCTGGTACTCAAAGAAAAGCCTCCCACTCGAACCAACCCACTGGGAAAATGGGAACCAACATGGATCGGCCCTTTTGTGGTTCAAAAGATCTTCTCCGGAGGTGCCATGAAGCTGACAGACCTAGACGGCAATCCCTTCATGAATCCAGTCAACGGAAGCAAACTCCGCAGATACTTCGCCTAAAGAAGACCAAATTTGCCTCTCCTGGCACTCCTTGTAGTGTCGAACTACGCAGACCTAAGCCCTCCAATCTGGGGGAAACGTAGGCAACCTTAATTAGTCTGGTCTAAAAACACACAAAAACAAAAAAGTTTGAATGTCAATCAAGACCTCCATCAAACTATACACTTTTCCAGAACATGCCCCCACCATCACCTTGACCAAGTCAACGACGACGGCAACATCAAAGGACAACAAAAGGTCGCTCAGCATCAAAAGATTGACCCATGTCAACAACAAGCTAGGGGCTTGCCTTCGCCCTCGTGCGCTTAAAAAAAAGAGCTCAAGCAGAAGCTTTAAAAAAAAGAGCTCAAGCAGAAGCTTTCAAAAAAAAAGAGCTCAAGCAGAAGCTTTAAAAAAAAAAAAAGGAGCTCAAGCAGAAGCTTCACGAAAAAAATGAGGCCAAGGACCCAACGCCAACAACCAAGAAGCAAGGGAACCTTTGAAAAGACCATCAAAACGACTTGTCAAGGAAACACCTCAAGGCCCATGCCTCGTCATCCAACCTTCCCATCCAAACACAAAATCCAAACAAAAATGGATGCCGTCAAGGCCCAGACTGCTTCAGTCCACAAGATGCAAACAGAAAGGTCCAAAGCTGGATGCTGCCAAGGCTCACAAAAGGAGCAAAAAGCGAACAAGAGATCTTGCGTCTCAACAAAGATTTAAAAGTAAATCACAAATCACTAACGGTTACAACATTTCTTGATGAGTTCAAGCACTCTCTACTCTCAAGTTCACAACATGCTAAAAGACAGCTTAATACATTTAACAAATAATGTGTCTGCAATGTAATGAATGGATACTTAGGAGGTCATTCCGTGCCACCTGCGCTTGTCTCCTCGCCATTCTTCCCTTTCTTCCCTCGTCCCCGATGAGTCTTCTTTCGCTCCACGCTAGCCAACTCTGTCTCTCTCATTCCGAGATTAGGGGTCCTCCCCGTATAGTCAAATAATCCAGCAGCTCGCAGAGCTTCATTCGTCTGTGCCTCGGCCCGGATCTCCTCCCTGCGAGTCTGCAAAAGAGGGCCTCTCTCCGTCAGTCGGTCAACTCTAGTCTCGTAGTCAAATAAAGCGTCTCCTGTCACATTCTGAGGGTTAGACCAAGCTTCGGCACTTCTAAGTCTATAGCTAGGACGACAACCTTGCCCCAGAATTGCTTCACGCCTGCTCCCCAAACCACTTGGGACTGCCCGACATACTGCTCGTACCAATCCAGGTACTTAGTGGTCAACACAAAACTCTCCCGACGTCGAAGGAGCACCACATGAGGGAAAGCGGAATACTTCATACCCTCAGAAAATACAGAAGAGCATCTGAGGCTGCTATGCAAAAAGAAGCCACCTCCACAGTGGTGATGTCATCCCAGCCCAGCAAAGGCTACTGCCTCATCCCGAACTGCCGGGAAACGAGCGACGGAATATAGAATGAGGACCAAGACAAACCTGGAACTCTGATAACATAGGAACCTTCCTGAAAGGCCCTCCTAGTCTCAATTCCCCAGTGAGGAACCCACCAACGGATCTGATGCGTACCAAGATGTGACATCCATCTCTCCCGGGCGGACTGGTCCATATCCAATACAAGAGGTCGCCGAGCAAACGTCCACGGGCTAAAAGACGCCGAAGACTCGGGCATGGCTTGAAGTCTCTCTCCCAACCACAAGGTGAGCAAATCGGGGCTTCCCCCTCTCATGAACCTATCCCCGGTCGCCATGCGATCAATGCCGTGAAGGGTTTCCACCAACACCAATGGAGCAATATCCTTCCCGGCTCGGTAGTGCCCTACCATATCCAGCAAAGCGCCGTCACATAACCCAAGGTAGCTGACCATGAAAAGCATCGCTATCACGCACAAAGCAAATGCATCCCACGAGACGTCACTCTCGTCATCACTCATAAACCGCTCCGGCAGTGCAGAAATTTCAATATAACCAGAATCAAAGTTCATACCCTGCACTTCTTCCAACGAAGTCCGAAGAAAGCATGCAAGCTTCACGCTCACGGTCGCACCGCCGATCAAAGGCAGCGAGATGGCCTCCACTTCCTGTCCTCTAATCAAAGCCCGAAAATCCTCAAAGGTGGGCGTGACCTCATTGTAGGAGAAGCTATACACGTGTCTCCTAACATCCCAGAACTTCGTGGCAGTCCGCAATAATTCCCAATCAGGAACTAACTCCTTAAGAGACCAAACCGTGCGAAGTCGAAATCTCATCTCGAAAGCCCACTTATTGTGCATCATCCACGTTTTGAGCCGCTCAAGGAAGTACGCTCGCCTCTCCTTCGAAAGCCTCGGCAAAACTCTCGAAACAAATGAAGAATCCATGGCAAATATGGAGATTTCTAAAGAAAATGGGGAAGAAAGCTCGAAGGGACTGCAAATGGGAAGTAGGGGAAGTCCAGACTTTCTGTGGCCCTTATTTCCTTTCCAAAAGCAAGGCAAGTCCGCACGGACCACTTTGCATGCTGGGTGTGTCCGTGCGAACCACTTTACAGCCTGGTCCCACATTTTCAGCAAACTACAAAACAGCTATTACTCTCGGCAAGACCTTGCCCCAAACTGCTCAAAAGCCTGGCCAAAGCCATTTTCGGCCACCATACACTAACCACAAACGCATTCCCAGCTCATGAGACATGCACAAAAATAATAATAAACTAGCAACAATTCCTAGGTCAATCCCCAGAATCACAAATACGTCACTACATCTCAAATAAAATACTTTGTTGTGCAAATACAAATGTTTTATTACAGGTACAAAATGCTTGTTGCTAAACAAAACACAAAAAAAAACAATGGAAAGAGGGAAAGCAAATGAGCCTTACTCCGACTCGTCATCATCGACCTCCACAAACGAGAAATTCGGCATCCCGGAGATCTCGCCAGTCACATCCTCATCATCAGGCACTCCCTCCTCGTGCGGGTACTTAAAGTACTCTGAAGGGTCAAACCCGATGAAAGGATCAAAGAAGGGATGCGAGGACGAACCCTCACCCTGTACCTCAGGCGGAGGAAAGAACTGATGAAGGGTCTACGACCTCTGAGCCCCCGAAGATGTCCCCATATCAAAGTTGTGCTGTTCCCGAACCGGCACCTCCGGCTGTGGCCCTGGCTCAGCTCTCAACGAAGGAGTATCCATAGACCTCCTCGAAGGCATTGGCTCAAACGCCACCGCGCGCCGCGAAGACCTGCAAGACAGCTTCCCCACGAGCTTCTTTGCAAAAGACCTCATCCCCACAAATCGACGGGTCAGCATATCAAAGGATCTCCCCGAGACCTGCGTAAGCAAACAGCCAAAGAAACGCTCTGCAAAAGAGATACAATCATACTCGACAAAAGAGAAAAATACAGAAAAGATGCCAAAATGGAAAAGAGTAAGCACAATCATCGGAGCATTCAGGTCCACCCGATAAGCAGCAGAAGCCTGCTCTGGGATGGGCACCGACACCCTCCACCTCGAAGAGTCCCCGTGGACATACGTGAAGTCCGGCCCAGGCACCGGAACAACTGAGGGACGTGGCGGGTCATCCTGCCTCTCCCTCGCCAACACCTGTGGCGTCCTCAGCTTCCGCCTAACAAAGGCCCCATACTCCTCGCCATACAGGATGAACTCCTCGGCGCTCACGCCATCCTGGTACCTATCATACTCTAGCACGCCCATATCAAAAGGACTCATCATACCGAAGGGTGGATCCCTTAGAGCCATAAGGGGCTCGCCTGCGCCATGCTGCCAGAAGACCCTCTCCCCCAGATACATAACATCGCAAGTAAGGCCCCGCAGCATCTTCCTCTATCGTGTCACCACGGGAGCACCCTCAAACTCGTCATCACCATACCGAGTCCAAGGGTACAGCTCAAACCCCGCCAGACTATCCCTCTCTAGGAACTCCTGTACATCCTGATATGCAACGGTGATCTTCCCCCTGGTCTTCCTCCTCTTCCTCAAAGGGCGGGCCCAGCACAGCATGTTATCTTCCCGATCCCACGGTTGGCACCAGAAGATCTCATAGCACCACACCTGCGATGAAAAGGCAGATAGTGGTCAGAACAAAAGAAAAGGAAGACAGAGAAATGATAAACTGCTGAACCACAAACATCAATAAACTCATACCTCCAGTGCAAAATCAAATCTAAACCAGTTCTGGGCTTTCCAAATCAAAGCTCCCCTTCTTTCCAAGCCCAAGACAACGACCCTCTTCCTCACCATAGCTCACTCCCCAGAACCGAGCTCTCTTTCTCTCCACTCAAATCAGCGCCGCCGGTGACCTTCCTCACCGTTCCCTCTCCTTCTCCGGCCAAGCCCACCACTGACCTCCTTCAATTTCTTCTCCCCTGTTACAGACCGTGAACCCATTCACCGGATCTAGAGCTCCATCGTTTCCGGCCGAGCTCCCGTTCATCTCCGGCCGCTCCCACAACATCACCAACAGTCAAAGGTATTCACGTCCGATTGCATCAGCCGTGAGCCAAGGGATATTCTGAGAAATCATCCTCCGTTCTTCGGCCTATCTGAGAGTTCCAGTCCGACTTCTGAAGCCGATTTGAAGCTCCTTATACCTAACGTGGTATAAGGATCGTGGACACTACGAGGGTAATCTCTAATCCCTAAACTCTTCATCTCTCTGTTGTTTATGCTATTTTCATGTTCATCAGCTGGGATCTGTTAATCCGTGATTAGAATGGTCTTGCTTTGTTTAATACCGTGATATTCATGCTCAGATTTATATGTTTAATCTGTACAATGGTTTGAGCATTTTGTTTGTGATTTAAATACAAAGATGAGTGTGAATCATCTATATTCACACTCATCTGAGTGTTGATTCCTTTTCCCGTGGTTTCGGATCCAATCCTGATCACGCTTGTCTGAGTTAGGAGGTGATGGCCCATCATTCATATTTGGCCATCAGCGCCATATGATCCTCCCACAATACTCATTTGTTGCTATCGTTGCTTGAGTTAGGAAGTGAGGGTTCTTTAATTGTGACCCAAGAAATGTGGTCATTCACATTGGGTCACTAAAATCCCATGACCTTCCCATAATACTCTTTATCTCATTATCTTCGTTGTTCTAGTTAGCTTCTTAGCTTTAGAATGATATTGGTGGCATATCCACCCCTTTTGTAGAGACAGTCTGACCAGGGCATCCTGTGTCATACGACATCCATGCTCCTGGGTAATCCTGTGTCGTGTGACACCCAAGGCCCTGAGCAATCCTGTATCGTATGACACTCGTGGCCCTGGACAGACTGCCTCAACCATTTGCCTTGTAATTCAATTTCATCAATTGTAATGTAAGTGGGATGTGGCCTCCCACAGTAAAAAGGCTCACAAGATGTAATCCCTCATTCTGATTAATAAAGCAAAGCATCAAATGCATTCTATTACATATATCGTCTCACACAATTGCACACATTTTTGAATGGTCTTGAATGTTGAACATAGAAAGACTCGTCTATGGACGAGGCGTGTTGGGTGAACTCTCAAGTTCTTCCCAACACGTAACCTGACCCCCGGACCCATATTATCTTTAAAGGTTTTTCAATGTTTTTCTTAAAAATGGCGTGGCGACTCCCGAAGATAAAATCATATTTTATCTTTTATATTTTATTTTTCGGCGAGCGTTCATTCAGTGGCAACTCCGCTGGGGACTTGAAACCTATTTTCAAAAGTGGGTCAAACTTTTGTGATTGTTCAACATTCACTTCATTCATATATGTGTGCTTTGTGGTGTGACATTATATGTGTATAAACGCACTTCTTGCTTTGCTTTATCCTTTTCCCCTTCCTGGCTTTCCGCTTTATTGCATTAGGTGCTTGGGGCTGAGATATTGCATTGTGTTTGGAGGCTGGGGCTGGTCCCAATTTATTGTTCAGATTATGATGTGACCCCTTATGTCACGCGACACAATTGACCTCATCAGTCTTGTGTCACGCGACATAAGTGATCAAGTTACAGGATTTGATTTCTTTGTACAGGTTGTGATTGTGGGGCAGTTCCCCATGATCAAATTATTGATCCTGATTATTATACTCTGTGGGGAGTGTGTGCTATTTTCTATTTCACCCCCTTTTACAAAAAAAAAAAAAAAAAAAAAAAGCAAAAAATATTTTCCTAGAAAATACCTTCACACTACTCGCACGCTACCCGCACATAGAGTTAGAACCCGGGAGTGTACGGACGACATCGCGGAAAGTGACGTGTTTCGCTAACGCTTGAGCGCCTAAAGTCCTCCTAGCCTGTGAGTCAGCCAACACTTGTCCGTGACACACTTTCTACCGTGACCGGTTGGTTTTTGGCCAATACTTTTCAAAACATTTTAAACTCAGTTTTCAAAATTTTTCACAAAGTCCGAGTCATGTTTCGTCTCCAAAAAATCTTGGCATACTCTCCCTCTTCATGTCGGAATTACGACATAATTCAAATGTAAGTACACGTTAAGACCTCTACATGTCTCGACGTAAGTACATATCGATTTCTCGACTTGGCTTCATAAGAAGTCATGACGTGTTCTCGACATGTGTCAACGCGGGACCATGTCGAATTCTTAACGCATACTAACAAGAGTTTTGCCGAAATTTCGCCACCAAGTGACGAGAGGCCATGCCGGATTTTTCAACTCGAAATGAGGAGAGGTCATGCCCAATTCTTCTAGGGTTTTACCTGTAAATTGCGGTCTCGTACATTCAAATGTACTTTTGACCCTTTCTCCTCTCGAGTCTAGACATTGACTTGGACTTGGTTTTGAAAACCCCGAGTTTGACTTGTTTTGGCTTGTATGCCCATAGGTTCGTTCTCCCTTTCGGTTGGTGGGTTCCACGTGCCCTATATGACCTCTGTCGGGATTGTCCGTCCCGGGAGTGCAATACCGGCGAAACCCACTAGTCCAGGAATAGTGTAGAATGCGAAAAAGAAGGTGTCCCCCTTTTCCAACCATTCCTAGGATTAATAAAAAAAAAAAAACAAAGGATGTTGCATGAGTCCATCTCCTTCCGTCCTCCCTCTCCCATACAATCTCAAGGTTCTCTCCTCCGCCACCTTACCAATCACCCCTTTCGCCTCTACAGCTACCGCAAGTTGGGTGTGCGCTCTCGTTCCCGGCGCTCATTGGTCCATATTCCCGAGGCGGCAGCAGTTCAAACACCCGAGTGATTGTCCTTCGATTCGAGTAATCCGAGATGTCAGTGCGAGAGAATGTGGTAGCTAGCCAGCCTGGAGTTTCTCCATTTGAAGACAGAGAAGTCAATCAGTCCTCGTAGGATCTAGAATGTCCGCTGTCGGACATGAGTCTGTCGAGTCCACTTTGGACCAATTTTTGCTTTGCAGTAATAAAAATCTTTGTTTCTCTTCTTGCTAGACTCGAGACATTACTAGCACACCCACGTCAATTAATTGAAATGGTCTTATCCTAGATGATCACTCGTGCTGCTCAGCCACTAATGCTCTGAAATGACTCATGATTAAATTAATCGGAGTGAGAAAATCAATTGATATCTTTCTCGAATTGGGGCTTACCAACTCCCCATCTTGCATCTCATATGCTTACATCTCTTTCATAATCTTCATCATTTCGTTGATCAAGAATTTGCATGAATCTTCCTCAATTAAGCTTAAGCAAGCAATGAAGCCTTAATCTCGTTTAGGTCATCCGGTAGGGATTGCGGTTGAAGTCTTTCACCCCTAGGGAAGCCATGACCTCACCCTCACCAAACAATATCCTTTCATTTCAAGATCGGCATGTTTTGAAACCCCATTTAGCCATCATCTTTGCCGAGAGAAGTCCAAGCAACGCCAAATAAGTTAGCTTCGAGAGTCGGCAATGCACGAAATATTCAAGTCATGAAGGAAGGACAAAGATAATCCTCAACTCCTCAGGAGGCCTTCCAAGTTATAAAAAAAAAAAGAGCAAGAGTGCAAAAAGAGTAATGCCCAGCTAGGCTGAAAACCTTGAAAAAGGGACAGTCTAGGCAAAAAACAGGGCTGCACGTAAAAAAAAAAAGAAGAAAAAAAAAGAAGGGGATTTTAAATCCTCACAATTCAAAAAAAAAAAAAAAAAAGAAGAAGGATTTTAAATCCTCACAATTCAGCAAGAATCCTCAACTTCTCAAGAGGCTTTTCAAAAGAAGGACTTTAGATCCTCACCATTCAGCAAAAATCCCCGACTCCTCGAAGAAGCTCTCCAATGTTCAAAAAAAAGAACCCAAAACCTCCGAGGTTCACAAAAGTTCTCAATAGCTTGGACTTCCTCTCACCATTACCTTAAACCAATCCAAAGCCATCCTCTCGATTTTAGAGGATATCACCATTTCCTTAACCAATCCCAAGCCATCCTCTCAATTTTAGAGGATATTCCCTTGCCTTTGGCCAAAGTCAAAAATTTGACCTCTCATTCTTAGAGGCAATCAATTCCCTTACCTTAGAAATTCCAAACACATCCCTAAAAAGCCAACCTCTCATCTTTAGAGGTTCAGTCAGCAAAAGGCCCAGCCGACCTCTCATCTTAAGAGGTCATCCATTTCCAAAATTACCCGATGGCCGATCGAAGCCTGGAAACCCAGCTACAGTCCCTACCGGATAGTAATTTCATTCCAATATCCTCGAGGTCTGAATCAAATTAATGCTTCATTGCTTACTCAAATTGGAATCTAATCCATCTTGGCTCAAAGCCATCAATCAAAGATTGTGCAAATTCAATCCTTCCCTTCGACACTTCATGTGAGCATATTTCACTTCTCCTCCGCAAACACTTGCCGTGGATGTCCCACTGGGGCTTCGCATCCGTGTCTTTCATCGACACTCCAGGAGGACTTGCTTTCCAATCCTCCAATCCTCGGAAAAATCCTCAAAGGTCCTCAGATCCTCGAATTTCAACATTCGTTCTCTTTTCAATCGGGACTCGCCCGAACTACGGCGACCTGAGCTCCTCATCAAGAGGGGAACGTAGGCAACCATAATTGGTCCGGTCGAAATCACAAACAAATCCCAAAAAATCCGGTCTCATCAAAGACCGTTCCTATACACTTCCCATCTTTTCGAGTTTAATTCTCGATATCAGTTGGTTTTCTCCTCGTGATTAATCAAAATATTTGTCCATATCAGGATTAGTGTTTGAATAACCCGAACATCAATAAAAGGGTTTTAAGCAGCCTTGTGATCATCACGAATAAGACAAGTTTTCAAGTGTCTCGACAAGTCTTCTCTTTCTACATCATAGGAAGATAGAGCCAAACACTGTTTTCGGTCAGCAGGGGCTTCCATACACTTTTCCACACCTTGCAATGTTATACTCTCCCAAAAGAGTCAGACCCAAAAGCGAGAGTGTCATACACAGAATCGGGATCCATTCCCACCTTCGAAAAATGTGCCCCTGCACATATACATTTCCGAGTCTTGTCCAGCGACTGATTGACTGTGGTATGAAATGATGAGTCGCCTCTTCGGCCACAAGATAACCCTGTCTGCGATAGGGATGCGTTGAATCTCTCCAAGCTGGGGCTTTTGTTAAGCTGCTCCCTCAGGCTCTCTTTACCAGATTCCCTCCGGGTTTGCTTCGCATCATCGGCTGGGGCTTCGCCATGGTCACCTCACCAAGATCTGGGGCTTCGCCTAGTCATCCCTTCGTCAAGCCAGGACACTTTATGCACTTTCTCTGCTGCTTGCCGTCTCAGGCGCGCGATACACCATTGTTCTTATCAGCAACAATCAATCTGCTGCCGTCTGCACTCTCAGAGTACACCCCGACTTGCCTAGCTGCACCATATCATTCTTCACTCATACATTTCCCCACCTCATGGGAGAGGGTCCAACCCACACATCATCATATACACATTCATCCCATACACAATCCATCATAGCATAATTGCTATACACATATCCGCTTGCCAAGCTTTGCAAAAAAAACCTCACTTCCCTTCCATCCCCAGCTGAGATGGACTTGTGCAACAAAAAATTAATAATGCATAAGCAAAATTTCAATAATCGAATAAAATGCAAAGTACCTAGAGTGTTGTGTTTCCCCCACAGGGTACAATAATCAGGTGATCATAATCTGATCATGGGGATTGCTCCTCAAATCACAATCTGGACAAAGAGTTCAAACCTTGCAAGTGGCACTTTCTGCCTTCATCATCTTCATCAGTCTTTTCTTAAGACTTATCAGCATCGCTTGAAAAAGCTTCAGTCGCCTCAGTTTCCAAGCAATGCTCGTTGAAAAGAACTTCAGCTGCTTCAATCTTCAAGCATTAGGGCTCTTTAGCCTCATCTTCAAAAGCCCGTACTCATGGGCAGATTATCTCAAAAAGTCTCAAAAAAGCCCGTTCTCATGGGCGAACCACCACCAAAAGCCCATCCTCAAGGGCAAGTCATCATCAAAAGCCCTTTCTCATGGGCGAATCATCAAAAGACTATCCCTTGCACAACAAACCATCTCCAAAAGCCCATTTTCAAGGGCAAACCATCTCCAAGAGCCCATTCTCATGGGCATATCATCACTAAAAGCCCGTTCTCCTGGGCAGATCATTATCAAGAGCCCGTTCTCACGGGCAGATCATCTCAAAAAAGCCCGTTCTCAAGGGCAAGTCATCATCAAAAGCCCGTTCTTAAGGGCAAACCATCTCCAAGAGCCCATTCTCAAGGGAAAATCATTATCCGTAGCCCGGAATGGCTCTAAACTACCCGGTCCGGAAAACCGTACAGTTTCCAACACAGAAAATGGCCCGGAATGGCCATAAACTACCCGGTCCCGAAAACCGTAGCGGTTCCCGAACACGAAATAGCCTAATGGCTTTAAACTACCCGGTCAGGAAAGACCGTACATATTTCCCACACAATAAAAATCCGCGGGTGACTCCCAAAGGAAAAAGTCAAATTCGCAGGTGACTCCCAAAGAAAAAAGTCAAATCATCGGGGTGACTCCCCATCAAAACAGTCAAATTTGCGGGTGACTCCCAAAGAAAAAAGTCAAATCATCGGGGTGACTCCCCATCAAAACAGTCAAATTCGCGGGTGACTCCCAAAGAAAAAGTCAAACCTTCGGGGTGACTCCCCATCAAAACAGTCAAATTAGCGGGTGACTCCCAAAGAAAAAAGTCAAATTCGCGGGTGACTCCCAAAGAAAAAAGTCAAATCATCGGGGTGACTCCCCATCAAAACAGTCAAATTAGCGGGTGACTCCCAAAGAAAAAAGTCAAATTCGCGGGTGACTCCCCAAGGAAAAAAGTCAAATTCGCGGGTGACTTCCCAAAGAAAAAATAGTCAAATTCGTGGGTGACTCCCAAAAACAGTCAAAGTCGCGGGGTGACTTTCCAAAGAAAAATAGTCAAATTCGTGGGTGACTCCCAAAAACAGTCAAATCCGCGGGGTGACTTTCCAAAGACAAACAGTCAAATTCGCGGGGTGACTTCCCAAAGAAAAAACAGTCAAATTCGTGGGTGACTCCCAAAAACAGTCAAAGTCGCGGGGTGACTTCCCAAAGAAAAACAGTCAAATTCGCGGGGTGACTTCCCAAAGAAAAATAGTCAAATCCGCGGAGTGACTTCCCAAAGAAAAACAGTCAAATTTGCGGGGTGACTTTCCAAAGAAAAAACAGTCAAATTCGCGGGGTGACTTTCCAAAGAAAAAACAGTCAAATTCGTGGGTGACTCCCAAAAACAGTCAAAGTCGCGGGGTGACTTCCCAAAGAAAAAGCGATCCAAATCCTCTGGGTGACTCCCCATTCAACGCTCAATCTTGGGTCACAACCGCCCATCTTCTGGTGACTCCCCATTCAACAGTCAATCTTGGGTACAAACGCCCATTTTCGGGGTGACTCCCCATTCAACAGTCAACCTTGGGTACAAACGCCCATTTTCGGGGTGACTCCCCATTCAACAGTCAACCTTGGGTACAAACGCCCATTTTCGGGGTGACTCCCCATTCAACAGTCAAGGTGACTCCCCTTAGAACTGTCAATCCCGGGTACAAACGCCCATCTTCGGGGTGACTCCCCTTTCAACAGTCAACCTTGGGTACAAACGCCTATCTTCGGGGTGACTCCCCATTCAACAGTCAATCTTGGGTACAAACGCCCATCTTCGGGGTGACTCCCCATTCAACAGTCAACCTTAGGTACAACGCCCATCTTCGGGGTGACTCCCATTCAATGATCGATCTTGGGTACAAACGCCCATCTTCGGGGTGACTCCCCATTCAACAGTCAACCTTGGGTACAAACGCCCATCCTCGGGGTGACTCCCCATTCAACCGTCAATCTTGGGTACAAACGCCCATTTTCGGGGTGACTCCCCATTCAACAGTCAACCTTGGGTACAAACACCCATCCTCGGGGTGACTCTCCATTCAACAGTCAATCTTGGGTACAAATGCCCATCTTCGGGGTGACTCCCCATTCAACAGTCAACCTTGGGTACAAACGCCCATCTTTGGGGTGACTCCCCATTCAACAGTCAATCTTGGGTACAAACGCCCATCCTCGGGGTGACTCCCCATTCAACAGTCAATCTCGGGTGCAAACACCCATCTTCGGGGTGACTCCCCTTGGCACAGTCAATCTCGGGTGCAAACACCCATCTTCGGGGTGACTCCCCATTCAACAGTCAATCTCGGGTGCAAACACCCATCTTCGGGATGACTCCCCATTGCAACAGTCAATCTCGGGTGCAAACACCCATCTCAGGGTGACTCCTACGCGACTCGCTAATCTCGGGTGCAAACACTCATCTTCTGGGTGACTCCCCTTGGAACAGTCAATCTCAGGTGCAAACACCCATCTTCAGGGTGACTCCCCTCAGACACAGTCAATCCCGGGTGCAAACACCCACCTTCGAGGTGACTCCCCTCAGACACAGTAAATCTCGGGTGCAAACACCCATCTTCGGGGTGACTCCCCTTGGAATAGTCAATCTCGGGTGCAAACACCCATCTTCGGGGTGACTCCCCTTGAAACAGTCAAATCCTCGGGTGACTCCCCATCGAAACAGTCAAACCTTGGGTATAAAGCCCGTGGCCTTTCATTAACGTCCATCTTTGATGAACTACGATTCGGCTTGATTCCCCCACGGGATACGTAGGAATCCTTTTCACCAAAGGTCCAGCCGCATGACCATCATGGTCGATTTCCCCGGGACGCAAACATCCATCTTTGACGAACTACGATTCGGCTTGATTCCCCCACGGGATACGTAGGAATCCTTTCCACAAAAGGTCCAGCCACTTGACCATCTTGGTCATCTCTTTCCCCGCCCATTCGTGTCCCGGCCTCGGGATTCTCATTTTTATCGACGACCCCACTTCCCGTGGAAGTGACGTCGAGGGGCTCTGTGAGTACCCGACCCGAACTCGTGTTTTTTGCATGCTTTCTTTTTGGGCTCATTATTTATATTCACTGGTTTTGGGCCTTATTCACTTCTACCATTCACTTTGAAAACAAACCGGTGTCATACGACACCCAATAATCCAAATCAATAATAAATAAGGATAATATCCTCATTTTGAGCAGGGGCATACACACATTTTAAAAGAGGGAGAGACTGATAGCTTTCTCCCTAAGCTACTCTCTCTCTCCCACTTTCTCTCTCAAAGAAACGCCACAGAGACCACACCTCTCTCGCCGGAATAATGTAGAGAGACCCCCTCCCAATAAATCGGTGTTCTTCCTCGCCATCACCGGCGACCACCCGGCTTCGCCATCCACGGCGACCACCGTCCTCACCGGTCCTCTTCTTCTCACAGCAACAACAATGGCAACCTAAATCGCCATCACCACTCATTTAATCCTAAATCGCCCTCAATCATCTAAACCGGTTAAGGCTTTCTAAATCAAAGCTCCCCTTCTTTCCAAGCCCAAGACAACGACCCTCTTCCTCTGCAGCTCACTCCCGAACCGAGTTTCTCTCTCCACTTAAATCAGCGCCGCCGGTGACCTTCCTCACCATTCCCTCTCCTTCTGCGACCAAGCCCACCACCGACCTC
Source organism: Adenophora triphylla var. japonica (assembly GCA_022495995.1). Lineage (NCBI taxonomy): Eukaryota > Viridiplantae > Streptophyta > Magnoliopsida > Asterales > Campanulaceae > Adenophora > Adenophora triphylla. The sequence continues at coordinate 790,366 of JAFEMH010000400.1, forward strand.
CTTCAATTTCTTCTCCCCTGTTACAGACCGTGAACCCATTCACCGGATCTAGAGCTCCATCATTTCCGCGGCCGAGCTCCTGCTTACACACATCGCTCAACATCACCCAGCCTGGTCAAGGTATTCACGTCCGATTGCATCGGTGTGAGCCAAGGGATATTACGAGAAATCATCCTCCAGCTTCTACTTTATCTGAGAGTTCCAGTCAGACTTAGGAAGCCGATTTGAAGCTCCTTATACCTAACGTGGTATAAGGATCGTAAGTGGACACTACGAGGGTAATCTCTAATCCTAAACTCTTCATCTCTCTGTTGTTTATGCTATTTTCATGTTCATCGAGTGGGATCCGTTAATCCGTGATTAGAATGGTCTTGCTTTGTTTAATACCGTGATATTCATGCTCGATTTATATGTTTAATCTTACCTACAATGGTTTGAGCATTTTGTTTGTGATTTAAATACAAAGATGAGTGTGAATCATCTATATTCACACTCATCTCGAGTGTGATTCCTTTTCCGTGGTTTCGGATCCAATCCTGATCACGGCATGCGAGTTAGGAGGTGATGGCCCATCATTCATTTTTGGCCATCGGCGCCATACGATCCTCCCACATACTCATTTGTTGCTATCGTTGCTTGAGTTAAGAAGTGAGGGTTCTTTAATTGTGACCCAAGAAATGTGGTCATTCACATTTGGGTCACTAAAATCCCATGACCTTCCCATAATACTCTTTATCTCATTATCTTCGTTGTTCTAGTTAGCTTCAGCTTTGAGAATGATATTGGTGGCATATCCACTCCCTTTTGTAGAGCTGGCGACCGATTGACATCTGTGTCAGGCGACATCCATGCTCCCCAGGGTAATCTGTCAGTAGTGTGACACCCAAGGCCCTGAGCAATCTCAGATATCAGATGGACACCGCCTGCTGGCATCAGGCTCTTCAACCATTTGCCTTGTAATTCAATTTCATCAATTGTAATGTAAGTGGGATGTGGCCTCCCACGGTAAAAGGCTCACAAGATGTAATCCTCATTCCATTAATAAAGCAAAGCATCAAATGCATTCTATTACATATCGTCTCACACAATTGCACACACTATTTTTGAATGGTCTTGAATGTTCAACATAGAAAGACTCGCCTACGGACGAGGCGTGTTGGGTGAACTCTCAAGTTCTTCCCAACACGTAACCCGAATTCCTGACCCATATTCTCTTTAGGTTTTTCAATGTTTTTCTTAAAACGGCGTGCGACTCCCGAAGATAAAATCATATTTTATCTTTACATTTTATTTTTCGCGGCGTTCATTCACCTTTTTCCCAAACCACAATTTTAAGAGTAGCGATCCCCAAAGCGTAGCAAACTGGTGGAATCGTAGGCTTTAATGGTTTGGTGGAAGGTTTCAAATCTGTGGGCTTCAAATCCAACAAATCCATCATTTTGCTGGCAGGACATATCTACTGGGTGCAAATTTGTCAACTAATAATACCCTTGGTAGTGGGCGTTCTTTCCAACTGGACGTGATGCGATTCGTTATGACCCCCATATTTTAGGGTCCGGGTCAGCCAAGGTGATGATATTTCCATAGTGGATACTTCCAATCATCTCGACGACCTCATGCAGCTACCTCCATGGCACTTTAATGGTGGCCAAACTTTCTTCTAGCTTGAGTTGTGAGGGTAACAGAGGTTAACAGTGGAGCACGGAAATGTCAAGTTTCGAGTACACTCTAAATGAGTCGACCTGGTCCTCCTTTGGAGTCCGGGCTTTTGCTTCGGCTTGTAAGGGGTCTTTTGCCTGTCTTTCGCTCGTAGATGACATTTCTTTGTCACTCCTTAGAACCGTTCCACACTCATCTCTGTCCAGGGGCCATCAGAGTCATCACATGTACAGAGGCATTAGACTTTTCCGAGTCATCAGCCCTGTCTCACGGAGGATTCCTTTCGCCTCTTCAAGCTGTTGTGACAGGATGGCTCTTCTACCGTGGCGTATGGCGACGCTTCTACGGTTAATTTGATTAACACATGCCAGCGCTGCGAGGCATAGGCACTTCCTCGAATCTGATCCCTGTGTCATACCGTTTCTCGGCCTTTTTGAATTGACTTCCCCATTGGCCCAGCATCCTAGGCTTCGATTTCAGTTTCATCTTCCTACTCAAAGGCCTTCGTAAGGTTTCATTCAAGCTTTTCGTGTCACAATTGACATACGTAGGAATTATCGTTCCTGTGAAGTTTAAAGCTTGCTAATGGCTTCCTCACCTTGACATGTTTTTCTAACAAAGCAGAGGTCACATTCCTCATCATCAAGTCAAACATATCTCTTCTCTCCTCGTGGTCAACCTCTCTGACTCGCATCTTTGACATTGGCCAAACACTTCGCTGAAGTGGGAGATTCCATCATCGATAAGGATTTACAACGGGTCGAAACCTCATGGCAGGTTCCTCGTTCTTTACTCTCGGGAGGGTTTTCCGGGCTTTTTGGCTTCACAAACCATTCATTCCACCGTTTCCTTCCGCATTTCGACCGTGTCTTCCTCGGGTCTCACTATTGTAATCTTCGTGGGAACTTTCTGTGCCCTTACTCCTGGCTCGATGACCACATGAGGGCAAAAGCAGGTCGGGATCCACTTGGCACCATATAAAGGGTATTCCTGACTCTTCCCCTGACTTCTGGGAATTACGCAAGAAGAAGATATCACTCGTCGTTGTAAGATAGGAAGGGAACCTGGAAGTCGTTTCTAACTTTACAAGACCCTCTCTAGAGCTTCCATACACATTCTTCTTAGCCTGACAAAGTCTCGTGGGTGACCCTTAACACTTCAATGGAGTTCTCACTCTTTCCCCCGATGGGGGTTCGGCAAATTTTCAATGGACACTTACATGTTCTAGAACTTAGGCGGGGTGTGAGCTTCCACTTCCCTTTTTCGCCTAAGGCTTCGATCGGGGTTTTTTCCATTCACCAACCAAGTCTTTGTAAGGAGTGTTGAGTTCTAGGATGTGGAATTCATACCCCGCCTTCATCTAAAGATCACATCCATTTTCTTCTTTCGAGCCCTTGCAAAGTGTGATGGCACACTTTCGAGGTGATACAGCCCTCTTTTCCAAGTGTCCGTGATTTTCTACTCCTATCTCGGTCCTCCTGTGTTTCATTTCCATTGCCTCGGCATGTTTCATCCTTCTACTTCGAGTTGTTATCATCACGTAAATCCATCCAGATTCCTTATTTCCTCATTTCCGACCGACTTCTTTCGCTGTCACATCGGGTTTCGGGAGATAGTGCAAATTCACAAGGCCGTTGACGAAGTTGGAAAGGCTTTCGGAGTTGGTACTTGAGTTTCGGGAGTAAGGAAATTTGGTTCTATACGCCGAGGGAGAGTAGGAGCTGCAGTCCCATGGGATAATGCGAGGCCGAGTAATCGGGATGGCCGTGGCATTTGCTGCTACGTTGCAGTAGGGAACAAAGCCGGGTCTTATCTCGAGGAGAGGCTTAGAGGGCGTTGGGGCCCCGATGGCACCGAATGTTGGGAAGGACTCGAAAAGGGGTAGTCCTTTGTAAGCGGATCATATGTGGAATGGAGTGAGGGCATTGGTTATAGGCCTCGGGGAGCCGAGATTGTCTGCTTCAAGTCTTCTTATTCTACCATAACCAAGGAACCGTTTTGGACTCAAACCACTATCTCGAACCCCATGACAACGGAGTGCATCGGTAAGCATGTAACTGTCATTGCCTGGGCATGGACCTTACGATCTGCTTTTCCAAGGCTAAGGCTAAGGCTCATCTTCCACTAGTCATCTGTTACCCAAACCACTCGCTATTTTCGTCAACTCGCCATTCCGACTCTGCTCGGCCGACAAAACCGGGAGGGATTATGGCGAGCTATTCCGAGAATTCCCGCGGCGACAAGCCGCCGACCAGATATTCTCGCCCACTTCTTTCTCGGCTGCGAGAAAGTGGATAGGCAATGTTTAGCCACACGGGGTAGGTGTTTAGGTCAAGGCTCGAAACAATATGCAAATTAAGAATCTTTTCGAGTTTACTTAAAATGTTTCGGTGTCTTTTATTAATTTCTCATTTGGTTGGAAAAGGGGTTGCCCTTCTTTCATGGCAACTACTCTAGATCCCGGATCGCCGGGTTCCGTCCCACTCACGTCTATAAGCCCACTCTCGGCTTTTCCACCATGCCATTTCGATCTCCCGAGGTGGGCGGCCCGGGCGAGGGTCCTATAGGCAGAGCCACGCGGATTCCCACCGACCTGTAGAGAGTGAACGCTCCTAATGGGTCTAGTGGGTCCTAGGGAACTTTTAACGCACGAGCGATGCGAATTATAGTCAAGCGCAATGCCGGAAAGTTTAACGGCGCGTAGTTTCGCTTGCGCGATTGACGTTTTGACTTTTTAGGCATTGTCCAAAAAGATAATAGGCATGGGTCTGACGGTAAAAGCCTATGACACATAAGTGTCTACATTGAACTTTCGCTGCATACGTCGCGTGAGTCAAGATCAAAGTCAATGCCTTGGTCAAGATCTTGCCAATTTTCCTTGTCGGAATTTCGGCAGAGCTCATTTTGCGCGAAAGATCTTTTGATTTTTTGGCACGGACTAGGGCTTGACTCTTACGTATCCCGTGCGGGTCAAAGTCAAAGTCAATGCCGGAGTCAAGATTCTGCCAATTTTCCTTGCGGAATTTCGGCAGAGTTTCGCTTGTGCGAAGGATTTCGACTCTCGACATGGGCTAAGGTTTGACCTTTACGTATCCCGTGCGGGTCAAAGTCAAAGTCAATGCCGGGGTCAAGATTCTCGCTAATTTTTCCTCGCGGAATTTCGCAGAGGATTTCGCTTTGCGCTGGAGGATCTCGACTCTCGACAGTGGGCTAAGGCTCGATCTTTACTTTGGGTTGTGCAATTAGGCTATATGACACTTGGCTTAGACCAAAACCAACCAAAAGTCACTTCGTTTTAAAATGTGTGACACGGAGCGTGCGGTAGTCGGCAACGGTACGCCATGGGGAGTTTGGGATGATTAAGGTGCGCGCTGGGAGCATCGTGTCTTTGTCAGTGACTACTTGGTGAGCGACCACCAGGGTTAAAAAAAGGACGTGCGTGCAAAGTGTACGGGGATATATAAGGTGCGGCGTAGTGAACGACCTCCTAAAAATATTCCTTTTTGAGTTAAAAACGAAATTTTCGGAAATGTGTTTTAAAGGAATGATTTTCGGGACGGGGAAAATGCGGCAATTAAGCACGTAAATTTTACGGAGCCCAGTCGGCCTTAGGCCCAGATAGCCCCAAGTTTGCCCTAAGGCTGGCAGTTAACCTCGGAAGTGTCTACGGTGGAATTGCCCGATGAGGCGCGTCAGGCCGGAGATGCGGCGGTCAGTAGTCCCGGGTGGATCGAAGCGATTTTCCGAGGTTCCATTTTTGTCTGGTGGGCCCGACCAAGAAGCCCCGCCGGAGCCTTGATGCAGGGAAGATCAAGCCGTGCGAGCTGGATCAATCCGGTTTCCGGGTTCCAAAATTTTTCATTTGCGGGCATTTCCCCGGGCACGTTTTGGCACCTTTTCGGCTTGAGAATGCTTAGCATTCCAATATTCGGAGATGTGCACCTGATCCCCGAGAACCAAAAAGCATGCAAAAGCGAGGGAATGTGAAGGCAAGCACGGGGCTCGGATCCGCGGCGGAAGACTAACCCACTCACAAAGCTTTTTCTTTTCTTTCTTTCGAAAGGATAGCGATGCGTAGGATTGTTAAACCATATTTTATCACAGGACTCGGGTAAGGAGGCGTTAGCAGGGAAGTTTGTGGTTTCCACCTATATACCAAGTATCATTTTTTTAAAAAAAATAAAAGCTTTTTGGTTATCTGACGGAGTCGCCAAGCTGTGAAT